>PPHD01002149.1:7495-37610 GCA_002909625.1 Bambusicola thoracicus | reverse complement strand
TTTTTTTTTTTGTCAAGGAAGGAGGGTGTTGCTACTGTTGGTGGAGAAGTATAGGGGCCAAAAAAAAATGGCTAAAGGCTGAACGATCTCTGAGAAGAAATGATAGAATGGTCTGTGGGAAGGGGTGGGAAACATGTCTACCATGGAAAAAACGTGCTAATGTTACTAGCTGGTTTCCAAGCCAGGAGGAAAGTTGATGTTGGTTTTGGCCTTTGTGATGTAGTGACAATGCACTTAAGTATTCGGTGCTCTCCATGAGACAATGTAAGCAGGCTTTTACAATACTTCAGCTATCAGGAGTGTTTGAGTCCGTCTGTGAAGGGACTGGAGATCCAGTCAGTTGTGATGGTAACCATGTTAATCCTTTTAGGGAAGACTTTTCGAAAGTGTTTTGAAATCAGCTGTGAATAAATTGGTTTACTCGCTGTTATTAGTCAGTCTTGTCCCATGAGTATGTTCTTTTAGCTGTTAGATGTTTTCAAGCCTCTTCTACCAGAGGTGACAAGCAACAGAAAATTACCTATAGGTGGAATCCTTTTGGCTTTGGAGAGCTAAAAGGGACAAAGGGAATGTGAGTCACATATTTAGTTTAGTATATAATGTAAAGCATTGCAAACTTAGAAAGCAAGGGCTTTTCTTTAACTATGCAAATTGGTCCTCAGTCTACACTTCACAGTAATATTAGCCTTTAGGTCAGATGTAAATTGTTTTCTTAAATATTTATATTGTCTAAATGTAAAACTGCTGTGCTGTGACCTCTCATTGGAAGGTCTCACCAACATCAGAGCGTAAGTTGAGTTCCTCATATGAGAATTCTATTTTGTTGTTGATATAAACATATATATATTTGTATATATGTAGCTTTATTTTACTGTAAGCATTTGAGAACAGGCACTGTAATGTGACACTGGTTTAAGTAAACGTACTATTACAGGGGGAGGAAAGAATAACTGGCAAGTTCACCCAGTTAAGAGCTGTAGCTGAGGGGAAAGGTAGTGCAGCTGTTTATGTAATGTTACAAATGAGACACTGCCTGAAATCAGTGGATTGGAATCACAGAATGTAGATTAGAATTATCTCAGAGGAATGTTTTAACCTGTGACAGCATGTGCTATATTAATGAATGGCCAAAAAGGTTTCTGAAAACGTTTATTCAACAGTACAGCGATTATCAGGTAAGACTGATATTCTGTTATTTTAGAAGTATTGCACAGTCAAGAGGGCTTCAATATTTACTGTTTTGTCCAACTGTTGCAGTAATAAATGAAGTTTTGTTGTCAGTTTCACATTTTGAAGCATAATTTGTTACAAAAACTTGTTTATTTAAAAAATAAAAATCCTCTCTCTGCTAAAATCTTTGATCTGTGACTTAAGAATTTGTTGAAGATTTGTACATTTGAGGTTTGTGGCTGTTCAATCAGATTTACAGTAACATCCTTGGATTTTCAGGTTAATCTGCTAATTGACAATGAAGCGGAGAAGGATTACCTTTATGATGTGCTGCGGATGTACCACCAGTAAGAACTAGCTTTATATATGCTTGTGTGTAATCTTGCTAATGTTTTGAAAGTCAAGACTTCAAGTGCTCTTTCTGGAAGTTACAGTGGAAATAGTAATTTTTTAATGCTTTTTAATGAAATATTACACTTCTACAATGTAGCCTGCAGACATTAAAGGGGAATTTCTTTGTTGCTCTTAAAGTGACTTTGACCTTATGACTTGGATGTTTTCGAAATGAATTTGGTTGGTTTGGGATGGATGGTGGGAGGAAGATACCTGGATGATGGAACAGCTCTTCAGAGATGGGAAGAGAATGTTTATCAAAATAATTATTTCAAATGATGCTTATTTCTTTACAACAGAGTTTTTTGTTGTGTCTACTTTTTAAAGATTTTTGCATGCTACTCGAGTTAAGACTTATTTTCAACTGCTTTACCCAGAAGCTGAAAAAAAGCTTAGGGTGGGAATCTGGCTTGTTTAACAACTGTGAGTTATTATGATATAATGGAAAGAAATTGTAAGGTGATAGGCCGGTCACCGGTTCTTTTGCTGAACTGATTTAAACCACGGTTTCTTTGGACCTGTGTCACTGCAGATGAGATCAGCATCTCATCCATTGTTTCTCAAAGAGGATGAGAATGAATTTTCCACTCATCATAGACGAGTGGCTCTGATAGACATCGTTTCCATTCATACCTTAATAGCATCTAAGCTGAGTGAAATGCAGACGTTTCGATCAGGTGTTCCTACGGAGCTATAGTTTTTGGTGTATTCGGATGTATATCTGATTCAGTTTCACTTAGGTCTGCCTAATTGCTTCTCCATTCATAAAGCCTGTTGTTTGGAAAGCAGATTGAATCAGTATCTCTTAATTATTTAAAATCTTCTTCTAGTTATAGAACTAACAATGTGTATAGTATAACTGTCCCTCAGTTTCCAAAATTGCAATGGCTTGAGCAGAATTTCCAATATCTCTATGAACATATATTGATGAAGTATCAATTAAAAAATTAAACACCTTTATGGAATATTCCAGGGTGAAATATACACAATTGCTGTTGGACAAAACGCTTTTTTACTTTTCTTCTTCTTTGTGAAAAACACTTTGAAGTGAAAGCTGTGTAATATACATTCCTGATCTGTATTTTCCGTGCAAATGCCTCAAAAATATTTTATGCCAGGAAATGTAAATGATAAGAAAGGAAACAGCTGGAACTACTATAGGCTAATTTTAAATGGATGTTGTATAAATTTTCTTTTAGGAGCTTTGTTTAAATACATACCTATGCCATCTATAGAAGTTATGTGACCTGAAAAGATAAAGACAATGGATAGGACATTTCAGTTATTTTGAAGGAGGTATTCTTCCTGTTTGCTTACGGAAAGTTTACATTTTCAGAGGTTATTTCATTTTGGTTAAATGAAGATTTGTATAAATAACTTCCTGGGGTTGAAGGGACACACCAATATTGAAGCTACATAAACAGCAAGATATTCAATAGTGCTCTGTGTTGATGACCCCTGCCTCTTTTCTCACTGTGTTTTTGCAGATCTATGAACCTTCCAGTACTTGTGGGTGACCTAAAACTCGTGATTAATGAACCAAGCAGGCTGCCTCTGTTTGATGCTATCCGCCCACTTATTCCATTAAAACACCAGGTGGAGTATGATCAGCTTACACCCAAAAGATCAAGGTAAGAGAATGCAGAACAATGTAGCTAACTCCAGATAAATACAAACAAGAAATATTGACAGAGTTTTAAGATAACTGGTATTTTACTTGGGGTTTATCTATGCAGAGCTGGGCACATATACTCTTTTAAACTTTGCTGTGTTTCGTAGAAAAAATTGAGCTACCTGAAACTTTTTGCAAAGTAGCTTAATCCAGTAAAAGTAGGGTGTGGGAGTCCGAAAACAACACTTCTCTGTTGAAATAAACTCCTCTCATTTTTCCTGCATTTAATAAATACAAAAATCTTATCACTCTAACACCCTAGAAGCATGAGATTGCAGTGATTTTTCTTATGGAAAGTACTTTATGGTTTTAATAAATACACATCCATCAAAGTTTTAGTCAACATGTTCTTTTTTTCATGCCCGAATGCTCTTAAGAGGAAAATAGTGCACAGCTTTCATATGAAATGCTATTATTAGGAAATGTTATGCAGCTGGGCAGTCAGGTATCTTCCACTGTTTCAGAAAACTGAAGGAAGTGAGATTGGATCGTTTGCATCCTGAAGGACTTGGAATAAGCGTGAGAGGTGGAGCAGAATTTAGTTGTGGCCTCTTTATCTCCCAATTAGTTAGAGGAGGACAAGCAGACAATGTTGGACTTCAGGTAAGACAATTATATCCATTGATACTGTGCAGTAAAAAGCCTTTTCTGTGATGTTAGAGAAGCAGGCATTAAGAAATGTTCTTTCATGTTTAGGAATAGCAGTTGCTAGGTGCTTTTAGTCTCTTCTAACAAAATATGTGAAATATGTATGTTGACGTCATAGAAAATGCCAATGGTGAATGCAGTTATTCAAATTGTTCTCTTCATCAGTTTTATTTAAATGTAGATGAAACTTTTTTCATCTTAAGGGTGCGATCATTTTGGGAGATAAGAGGACTTTCTGGAGTTTATACTTCATTACTTGCAATAGGTAAATGTAAGCAGTTAGAGAAGATATTTTGTTCTAACTTTAACAAATTCTCATTAAATATAGGACAGCACATAAATATTAAGAATGTTAATTCCATGCTGCAGTGATACGATTTATGTAATGTGGTGTTTATTTGAGCTGCATGAATTGTATTGCATGAACTGTATTGTAGTGTTGTTTTCTTTTTTCCCAGTGAAAAAACATAATAGAAATGCCCCCTTTTTAGCCATTAGAAGTATCCCATATACTGCATAGAATTGCTTTTCTAGTGATTAAATTCTAGGTACATGAAACCTAACAGTGTTGACAAAAATACGTATATAGAAACACTTCTTCTTCCTAATTCAGTACTTCTGACTTGTACATCTGAAGTTTTGTAGTGTTATGGGTTGGTTGGCTTTGGGGGGTTTTTTTCGGTTGGGTTTTTTTTTTTTTTTTTTTGGCTTTGTGGTGTTTTTGTATTTGTTTTTAGTTGTTTTTCTAATGTGTCATCTCCTGTTCATACATAGTGAAGGGAGAAGTAAGCAGTTGCTGTGGTAATTGTCTACGTAAATCTTTCTGTAGCTAATAAGGAGTATTGAAGGTCTGTTTCTGAGTAGAACAGTTGATAAGCCTGGCTAATATCAATTTGTGGAGTGTGACTAGTTGTTGAAAGTGTACTGAATATAAATGTTAAATATCAACTAGTTCAAAATGTGTTAATTATTATAATTCAATACAGTGTTTAATTAAGCTGTGTTTTGTAGGTATGCTTCATTTTAACCCTTGATGACATGGCTGTTACAGTTAGAGTTCCATGTTTGCATATTATACTGAGAACTTTCTAAGATGTACACGTTATCTGTGTTTCCTTACACACATGCTTTTTTTGTGCATTTACAGCTATATATCCCATTCACAAATTCAGAGTCAACATTGAATTAGTCCCATCTTCTTTTGGCAGTGTTCTCTGAACATAACCAGCTTTCTGAACACTCTTAGAAATTCCCTTTTGGAACAAAACCACAAATTCAGGGAATACATCCTAAAAAAAATTCTGAGTTTATCTATCATTGAGAGACTGGCGTTGGACTCCATGAATGTAGGCTGTAATGTCAGTAGCCTGCTTCTAAGCATGGGAGGTACATGTGAGTCATCCAGAAAGGGACACTGATGCATCGGTATTCCTGGATTGTAGCAAGTTTGGTAGTGAGATTCCAGCTGCATTCTTCCTTCATTGCTGGGGGAAAAAAACAAAGACTAGTCATTTATATTTTTGTTGTTGTTGTTGTTGTTTGTTGTTGTTGTTGTTTTTTAAAGCATCCTCCTGGAGAATGCTTGAAGGCATTAGTGGTGCCGAGCAGTAAAGAATTTAATGGCCACTGTCTTCAGCTGTCATGGTAGTACATTCATGTTAGTGCTATCTTACAGTTGATTCTTGTTTGTTTCAGGCTAATGTTTGGACATGATAAATAGTGATAGCGAATGGGATTGCACAGGACCTTTGGGCTGCTCTTACAAGTTGTACTGCAAATTAGAGCTTTGCTGGAGTTTTCCAAACATAACAGGGACAATGAGCACAAAATATCCTTCAGAGTATGAATTTGTTAGGGTTAGATTATATATATATATTAACAGCCGGTGCATCACAGCTAAACTAACTGCCTGATTTCCATTCCCTGATATGGCTGTTAAAGATCACCTTCAGATGCCTTCATAATAGGTGGCACTAGGCACTTTCTAAAGCCATCTGAGTGGCAGGAGTTGACAGGCAGCCCATTGTTCTAAATTGCTGTCTCGCAGTAAAGCCAACTGCTACTGAAATTTCATCCACTTGTTTTATTTAACTAAATCTCTACACATTTTCTAACCAAAAAATGCCGTCTGAGAAAGACATAATGATCTTCTGTTATAACATCAGTCTATTATTGTGCTTTAAAAAAAAAAAAAAGCGAGTTAATTTTGCAAATTTTCCTCCTAGAAGTAGTTTCCAAGCTACATGAAAATGGCAGAATAATCTGGAAATTCTTCTAAGGCATTTGACCTTTTTTTAACTACATCTTCTCAAAAAAGGCGAGTGCTTAGTCCTTTCATGAAGAAATATTTCTTTCCTCTGCTATCTCAGATGTTTATATCTGAGAGGATTCTGTTGAGTACAAAGAGATTAGATTGATCTGAATGATGACAGTAGAAGTAGTATACAAAATGAGAAGTTTGAAACAAAGATGTTATTGTGTGGAAGCCATTCAATTTCCTGGATGTGCTAAATATTATATTTCTCATGTTAAAAGTTGAAAATAAAGGGCATTTCACTTGGGAAAAGTCAGGTTTGCAGCTTCAGTTCTGAAAGTTTGACATCTTGTTCATAGAGAATCAGTAATATACAATGACATAAGAGTTACTGTTCTTCTCTGCTCAGTTGTGCAAACCTTTTACTGCCTCTGACTGAGACAGATGGTATGGGATAATACTGGTAGAAAAGTAACAATATATATGAAAACAGACATGAATTAATTATGTGGACACTTTTTCTTCTTTTTCCAGAAAAAGCAATTGGAATGTTGTAACAAGAAGTGATGTGTTACGTTCCTATGATGTCTCCTGTAGTTTCAGCCTAGACTGGCATTGTTCTAAAACGTCATCAGCTTTCACTGACAATAATGGAACTGTTTTTAGGATGAGTTAAGCGTAGCAAGCTTCAGAAATGAAATGACAACATAGTAAAGATAAGTGGTGAGAATATCTACGTGGGAAAAATTCATTGCTTTATGGGAGGAGAAAAGAAAATACTCTCTTGGCTACACATATAATTTTTGTGCCTGCCTGTTAGGAAGATGATGTAATGCTAACAGATACGGCTATCTTAGTAAGTAACAATCACTTCAGAGCTACGCTTTTTTCTGAAATGTGGATTCCTTTGTGTGTCACATCACTGCAATTGATCACATTAAATTTGGCTACTTCCTTAAGAACAATTTACTTTTCTTAGGTTTGTCTTTTTGTTTTTATGTAGACCAAGGCTTCATGGTCTGTTGTAGTCTGCTTGGCTTGGAAGCGAGGAATAAAGGACAGATCTTGAACTGTTCTTAAAAATACATATATTTAAAAACAACAGCAACAACAAAAACCACCAACAAAAAATGTGTAAGGTGAACCGAACAGATGAGATAGAACAACTGAAGTCAATAGTACATATCTGAGGTAAATTATTTTTACACAAACTTTTGGTATTTTTTTTAAAGTGGGTAATCCAGAGAGGCCAGAGGTAGGAGGGCAGGAGGCTTTGTAGGTGTTTTATTACTGAACTACTCAGCTAGCCTTCCTTTGAAAACTGGGGTCACTCACATTTTTGTTGCTTCCTGGCATGAGCAGCAGAATCCTAAATACACTTGAAAGTCTTCATGATTTGTAGAGAATGTTAAGTCTCTGTGCACAAAGCCACAAGAGTCTGAGTTTACTTGCAGCTAATTTTCTTCTTGGCAGTACAATCATGTTGCCAATGAGAAGCCTGGTCTTAAAAATGCTTTTCTCACAATGGACTTTCTGAAGTGTGGAGGGTAGTGAAACAGATCTAGATTATATTCTCTCTTAGTTTTTGGGGCAGGGAACTGTCTTAGAGTTTTGATTTTCAGAGGAAAGACAATGGTACAGGCATAGCTGTCAGTTAAGAGTGATTCGATGTATGTGGCTTTGAACATTTGCAACAAGACAGTTAAGAGAAGTGTGCCTGTTATAAATAGAACAATAAGAGGTGTGACACTGTATTGCAAATGCTGTGTGCTTTTCTTCGTCAGATGCTCTGTTTTTATCACAGATTGTATGTTCGAAAGCCCTCAGTGCAGACTGAACTTCTCTCTTTCTGAAAATCTTACTGGCTTAAATGAAAAAAGAAAAAAGCTCCCAGGAGCACTGAGAATTGCACACAGGTCATTGCCCTGTCTGACATTTCCTAGGTAGTCCAGTGTTGACCACCCTGTTCATGAAAAAAACAGGAAAGGCTGGATAGGGCCCTGGGCAGCTTGGTCTGGTGGGTAGCAGCCTGCCAATCGTAGGGTGTTGGAATTGGATGGTCTTTAATGTCCCTTCCAGCCCAGCTGGAATGGTTGTCAGATTCTGATTGTATGATTTTGAGTGTCCAGAAGGTGGAGCAGCAGATCCACTGGCTGTGGACAACACTCAAGTAGCACCTCTGCAAAATATTCTCTAATTCAGGAGTCATAGATTGCTTTTTGTTTATTTTTTCCTCCTTCACTTTGGTAGTCTTTTGAAGTTGTACTATGTTAGCTAAATATGTTGAAGTTCAGAGGAGTCTGTGCTTCAAGGGGTATTTTGGTACAATGGACACATTTGTAGTATTTTGCATACTACTATGCATCCTATGACACTTCCCAGAAAAAGTAGAAAAGTTTGGGGAATAGTTGAAAAAGTGGAGTGCATTGAGTTTTTTTCCTTTGTTCCACTTGATCAGAACACAGTTGGAAAATATGGTATTTATTCCATATGAATAAGAGTAGAGGCGGTGGATGATGGCATGTCCAATGTTCCATCAACTCAGTTGGTATACAAGACACAAGCCATACTGAAGAATTCCTGCTTCCAGTTCATCATCTTCGTCTTCCATGAATGTGACACTGTAAATGCCAGGTGTTGGATAGAGCTGCTCAGAGCCAGAGCAGGAATTTCCATCTGTCTCCATCTTTGCCTTAAAATTGTCAGCAAGGTAGCAGGAAGTTAGTCTTCAGTGATCTAGACTGTGCCTTTTTCACTTTCTAAAAGCCTTTTCAAGCACAGATACTCCCATCCAAATTGTGATGGAAAAAACAGTGGATACACTTCATAATTTAAACTAGCTACAGTTTTTTTGCTATGACTAAGGCTGGTGGTATTACCTTCTGCCCTAGTACAGTAAGGCTGGAAAGTCCATGGGGGGACCTGAAAGACTGGCTGAGAAGAAAATACTATTTACTAAGGAAACATTTGGAGATGTATGGTTTGATTTTTTTTATTTTTTTATTTTTTTATTTTTTTTGTATGTAGTCCTATGTGGAGCTAAGAGTTGGGCTCAGTAATCCTAGTGGATCCTTTCCAACTCAGGATATTCTGTAGTTCTGTGACCCTTGCAAGATGGCATTTTGATACATTTTACATAATAAATATTCATAGTATAAAATGTGACTGGAAAGCAGTAAAGTGAAGGCATTCAGCTTTGTGCTTGTGAAGATCGAAGTTCAGAGGTGTATGAGGATATTGATTGATTGTTGTTAAAGCCGTTTCCTGGTAAGCATTTGCCAGTCCTTCTCTGTAGAGGATTGGTTTGTTTGATTTGCCTAATGGAAGAGAGTCATTGGCACCAGTTCTCACACAGTCATGTCATATGGTTCACACTATGTGCAAGTGCTGGATCCTGGCATTTTTTAAGATAGAATCATAGAATGGCCTGGGTTGAAAAGGACCACAATGATCACCCAGTTTCAACCCCCTGCTATGTGCAGGGTCACCAACCACCAGACCAGGCTACCCAGAGCCACATCCACCCTGGCCTTGAATGCCTCCAGGGATGGGACATCCACAACCTCCTTGGGCAACCTGTTCCAGTGTGTTACCAGCCTCTGTGTGGAAAAACTTCCTCCTAATCTCTAACCTAAACCTCCCCTGTTTCAGTTTAAAACCATTCCCCCTTGTCCTATCAAGTATAGGGGGTCCTATCAAATATATCATCTTGAGCAGCTAGTAACATACAGCCTTAAGTGAAGTAGGTAGTGTCGCTATCCCTGATTCCTTCTTAGGATGCCTTGCTAAGGGGATCATTAGAGGAAGTCAGAGACTTTCAATCATGTTGTCAAAAATAAAGTTGTCAAATATATGTATGGATGTGAATTAAAGGAGAGGAGGCCTTTTTTGCTCTTGTTCCAAGGTTCCCACTTATTTTTTTTCACGTCTTACAACAAGAGAATTGTGACGATAGTGTGGCAGTACCGTCTCCCCAGCCATAGTATATGAAAAACAATGGGTTGCTGCTGTGAGACACACGTAAGGGTGTCAGATGAATAACATACTCTTTTGTAACTAGTGTACGTAATTCAAGAAGGTTTGAGCTACTGCAGCCCAAAATAAACTTCCATTATGCTAATGTATGACTCTTACAACCAATAAGATATTGCATCTGAAATTGAACTAAATTCATTAAAATAATATAATATTCTGAATCTAGAATCAGACAGGCGGATAAGATCAAGTTTTATGTCCTAATGACCAAAATAGTTGAAAAGGTATCTTACAGAAAGTGTGATTAAAAAAAATAATTTAACCTATTAAAACATAAAGAATTATCACTCAGTAGCTGTTTGAACTGGAATATGGACACCTGTACTTAAGATAAACTGTGAGGCAGAAGTCTGGCTCATCTTCATGCTTCCCACTGTATATTATTTGTAAAACTGTTAGTCTGGCCATTAATCTATGCTTTTGGTGTTGAGTATTAAGTTCAAGCAAGTGCAAGTAAATCTCATCCAGAGTTTACCTGAAATCCCTAAAGTACTGAACTGATGATTGTCAAACTTCTGCATTGTAATTATTGTAGGTTACATCATTTCTTAGCAACTTTTACTTTAATTCACATTTTCCTTTTATCTTTCATTTTTTAGGTTGGGGATGAGATAGTTCGTATAAATGGATATTCCATCTCATCATGCACACATGAGGAAGTGATAAACCTCATTCGCACAAAGAAAATAGTGTCCATAAAAGTGAGACGTATGTAGCATCAAAAATCACGTCTATTGCTAAAGGTTGTTGTTAATAGATAGGTAGTTACCTGTAGAAAATGTTACTTAATGCAGCATTTCTCTTTTTCAGATGTTGGAATGATACCAGTGAAAAGGTAATAGTATTTAATTTTCACACAGCCTTCTCGGTACTCAAGGTATCACTCTTGTTTATCTGTATGTTTGAAAATGTGTGCCATGCCTCTCTGTAGCTAGTTAAAATGGCGTGTCCAATGTGATGAGCAGGCAGATATCTTGTTGCACGGGTCTGACTTATTATATGGTTGCCTCCTTAAATGAACAAATTTTGATTTCTTTGTTAATAGTTGATGCTTCCTGAAAATTTTATTCTCAGTACATCTTGCTTAATGGAGAGCTTTACTACTTCTGCATGTATATGACATTTGAGAAATGCTTTAGAGCTTAGAAAAAATCAAACTATTGTCCCCATCCAATTTGTTGTTGAAAATTTGTCACTAAATGGAATGTTTGACAAATGTTGATGAAATATTTATCTCTGCATAGCAATGTATATAAACTGTTGAAGTTTTTGTGATGATTTTCCTCGCTATTCTTAGAGTTTCTCGTTATTGTTTCAGTTGAAGAGAATTACTCAATTTTAGATTTGGACAGCTTTACTCACTGAAGTAATTGAATACTTTACTAGCCTAAATAATTTTATGCTTGTTTGATGTTCTATTTAAATAGCTGAACAAAACATGCAAGTTATAGTGAATGGTATCCTCAGGAACTAGTGAATGCAAAACAGAATGCCTCATTTCAAGACAGCTTTTCGAACACGTTCATATTCTTTTTTCATTGTCATTTTTAATCACTTCTTCCTTTCAGTTCGGCAGATGAACCCCTTAAATGGCAATATGTGGACCAGTTTGTGTCAGATTCTGGGGTAAGGGATCAATTATGCTGTTTTCTGTGAAGTCTGTAATTGTTCTAAACAATTTTCTCCTTGCAGCTTATCACAGAAGTCTTTGTATTGATTTTTTTTAGGTGCAGTATCTTATTACATGTGTTTGGGGAAAAACATCTTTTGTGATATGAAATTATTCTTGTATCACTAGATAAGGAAAGGGCATGATACAACTGTAATAACTTTTACTCACTGATTGGTACCTTATTTTGTTTGACCAGGCCATTCTTTAACTGTATAAATCTTAAACAGATAATTTGATCTATCTTTGTTATATTGGTGGAGGAATGACAACATGAATGCAAGTGAGTTCTAGCCGTGTAGAGAAAGACTGCAATCATCTAATTTGTCTTTCAGGAAGAAAAATTTTGTTAAGTAGTGAGCATTATCAAGTCTTTTTTAAGCTTTTTTGTTAGGGAAAATCTAAATTATTATTTTGCCATATCACTTTCCTCTAATTTTCCTTCATTCTTATCTGGAGAGAAAGCTGTAGTATTGAAACAGTTTTCTCTGAATAGATGTTAGTCTTTCACATCAGTCATGCTGCGCCACTGTAATTCATATTCACTTCTAATCAGTCCGTGGTGGAATCTTAGTTTGGTATTGTCAGACTCTGTTCTTAGCTTCGTGAAGTTTCTATTCGTATATTCTATTCTGTACAGCTTCAACACAGAGTAATGTGTGCAGTTTTTTCATCGCTCTGTAGGAAGGAAAGGGCAGTGTTGCTGGTCTTGCTTCTTCTGGAGGAAGAGACAGTAAAGAGAAGAAAGTCTTCATTAGCTTGATCGGTACAAAAGGCATGGGATGCAGGTGGGTACATGGCTTGTTAAATGAGACATCCAGGGCAGTCTGTATCTTCATTCGCTGATGTGATACGTAGAACGTAGAGAACCACAGGGGACCAAGAGAACTTGGCAGGAACAGGAGGACATCTGTGTCACATATATTTTATTAGACAAATATAAGTAACTGTGTCCCACGTTCTGAATTAAAAATTAAAAAAAAAAAATCTCAATTTAACAATCAAAGCAAGATTATGGTAGCATAACAAAAGATGTGTCTTGGACCTGGATCTTTTAAAAGCTTTCAAATTTCTAAATTTTTAAAGACTTTGAAATGCTGCTCTATAATATAGTAGGTTTCAGCGTTGTCCATTGTGAAACTTTTCTGAACTAAGGCTGTGGTTTGGTTCCTAATGTTAATTTTGAATATCTAGCGTTTTTAGAAATACAAGCAAATGCTTCTCAGCCTAGTGCCCTTTCATCTAGTTGTGAAGATTCTGAATTAGAATAGATACTGTAGGATTTCTTCACATGTTTCAATGTGTAGTGGCTGAGATTAGCAAGACTTGCCCGCACAGAATATTTTCAAAAGAATAATTTTTCTTTAATATTGTTTGGAAGATAGTAAGTTTTAAATAAGGTGACTGCCAGGTTTGTAAATATATTTAACGTCATCTGCTGGACATATTATCCACAGAAATGACTTGTCTTGAGGGCCTGCATAGATTGCAGGTCAGAGTTTCAACACTAGATGTTGGATCCTGATTGCGATATCCTTTTCGTTTTTGGTAAATAATCCTGAACAATAATACTATTATACGTATACATAGTATACTATAGTTCAACAAATAATTATGCAAGCAATTATTAACTCTTCACTGTATTAGATGCTGACTTTTCAATACCATAAGCATCCTCAGTCCCTTAGTGTTAGGTCTGTGTACCGTGTTAGATTCAGTATCCAAAGCAATATCCAGAAGCCTGAATACTTTTGTTGGAGTTTTTTGTTTGTTTGTTTTAATATGATTTTGTGGCAAAAAGGGTACAAAAGTATTCTCTGTACTGGCAAATTTCAGTACTTGTTTCAGAGTAATCTACACCATAAAAAAAACTTCCTCAATCCGAAACAAGAAAACAACACTTCTTGATTGCTTGTATCAGTCTATAATTATTGTTTTTAAAATTAATTATTTTTATCTTCCCCCAGTATTTCCAGTGGTCCAACACAAAAACCAGGCATTTTTGTCAGCAATGTTAAGCCGGGTTCTCTTTCAGCAGAAGTGGGCTTAGAGGTAAGTGTACCATTTTACAGTCTTAGTACTGCAAGGAAATCTTGTTTGACATTTATTTCTTGAAGGATTCTGGATCACTGTAGAGACATTAGCTGTCATTTCTTTCTATGGGAAGGAAATACTGTGTGGCTAGATTTCCAGTCAAGAAAGTTCCCCGCCTTTCAAAAACATGTGAAGTGATACCTTGGGTCAGAACAACAGTCCACCTAGCTCAAAATTTCATCTCAAAATAGTGGCAATTGGAAATGCCTGTGGGAGGACTTGCATGCTTGACTGATTTCCCTTCGTATTCTGCCAGTACATGTAATTATTATATTGAGAATGTTTGACAGTATCTCTCTTTCTCTGATTCCTGTTAGCATGTGTATTAATTCAGAATCTGTGCTAAAATTTGGATTAACTCCTTTAGGTTGGTGATCAGATTGTTGAGGTGAATGGGGTGGACTTTTCAAATGTGGATCATAAAGAGGTAGGATTTAAACTTCTTTATTTCATTAATATGTAGATCTGTCAGCTTTTTTTAAGCTTCTGTCTGATTCTCTTAGCAGCAAAAAATAAATAAATAAAAGTTTTATACTGAACTACTTAATTAAGGGCTGTGCATTGAGCATGAGGATTTGGAGATCTGGATAGGTATCACTTTCTGTTTTTATTTCAGATAGGTCTTTTGGAAATTCCAACCTTGTCAGCCAGCACTTTTCATCGTATGTGCACAGCATGTTTGCCATTAAATGCAGACTAATTTTTGTTTTATTTTATTTTGCAGGCTGTCAGAGTACTCAAAAGTAGCCGTACTTTGACTATCTCTGTAGTGGCAGGCGCTGTAAGTAGTATGTTTACAAAAGTACAATGTTTGTGAAAATTACTGTGTGGGCAAATAAATAGTAAAAATAAATAAGAAACAAAGCTGCATTTCATTACAATGTTTTTACTGCCAAATTTGGTCAGACTGAAGTTGTTTGGAGTGACTACTGATTATTTCTAACTATCCACAGTATGTTCAAATACAGCAGTTTCAGGAATGTGTATTGTTCACATGAAGCACCAGTACAATACTGTTCACTTGCAAGGACTGAGAATTAATTTTATGGTAATGATTTTTCATGTTTTAGAGCTTGTGTTCTGACAGATAACTTCTGTTGAAACATGGAAGTTTGAGTCAATTAACGTTTTCTCCTGAGTAGTTAATATATTCCTTGTACAGCTGTTAGATCTGTTCTCATTAGTGTATTCAACACATTGAAAACTGTTCAATTTTTAATTTTCACTGTTTGTACAAAAGAACAATATGCCTTTGGGTCCTGAGCTCAAGTCAGCTGCAATTAATTTCTGCCGATTTCAGTGTGGCTTTCAAATAGTATTTCAGTACTTTCACTGCTTTAATTCTTCTGACAGTAAAATGTACGATTTTATATAAGAGCACACTTAAGTGTGCTCTTATATATAATACTAAATATAATACTTTATAATTACCTCACAACTGAATTAAATAGAAACAAGGTTAAATAAGTCATTTAGACTACTTCATAAGAGTTGTTACATGTTGTTTGTCTGCATGAAGGAATCCAACTCTTGCAATACTGGAAGAGACAATTGCTCAAAGGCTTGATAGACATTGTTTAAAGAAATGCTCCAGGCTAGCTGATTAAGCTCATTATCTCCTAATGAACATCCAAAGAATTTCAGTTGTAAGAGATGCTACAAGCTGTTTGAAAAAGAGTGTGTCCCGTTGGCCTCATTAAAGTTTTTGCTGTGGAACTCTTCAATTCCACTGTACTTCACCTCATTTCTTTCTCCTTTCCTTGGTACGTGTCTCTGTACAGAAGAAATTGCAATAGATAAACTTTGTTTCTTTAATCCTCTTTTCTGGTTAAGTAAAGACCATGGCACAAACTCATTCTTTGCCACCTGTTTTTGTTCATCATCTTTAAAGCCACATAATTTTGAAAATTTATGCATTAATAATTAATGGAATGTAAATTTCAGTGATAACTAAATAAATATTTTCAATGTGTCCCACAAATAGCACCACTGATACACCTTTCTTGAGTAGTATTTTCTGGATTCTTAACTGTAAAACAAGTCAAATAGAAATAAAACCAGCTGAAACACATCAGCTAATATAACCTCTTGCAAGCTGCATTCCCTGCTTTTTGGCGTTCTGTAGCAGCCAGGCACAAGAACATTAAAAGACGATGACTGTGTGATTGTCTTTACCACTGGGATTCATTTGATTCCCTGTTCACATTTCTCAGTATATTCTAGGGGATGTATTAAATGTGAGTTGGGCATGACAACTGCACTACTGCTGTAGAGTAGTTGCATATGTTTAGCGCATCATAAATTACTCCAAAACTGGAGTATTTCTATGGAGTGAAGTGGTCAGGTCCTTTTGTCTTTCACAAAGCATTCTCGACTGAAAGTAATGGGAGTTAATGGCAAATGTGCATATGTGTTATGTAAGCAGTTCTGAATTACTTCCTAGGAAAACTGCATTTCTGAGACTCTCAAGTGACTGATTTTTGTTGGGGTGCTGATTGCAGGGAAAGGAACTATTCATGACTGAAGAAGAGAGGCAGAGAGAAGCACATCTTCGTGAGCAGGAACGCCAGGAGTTAATGCATCAGAAACGAATTGCACTGGAGACTAACAAAATCATCAAAGAGCAGCAAGAGAAAGAGAGATTGTAAGGAAACTGTTCAGGAGGGTCTGAAAAATTTAGCTTGGATTTGAAAAGGGAAGTAAGTCAGGAATAATTTTGAGAAGATTCCCAGCTGAACTTGATCTTATGGAGTCTCTGTTCATGATTCCTTACTCCACTGATCTTTTGGGTTTTCAAAACTAGCATCAAATAGGTGTACTGAGTAAAGGGGTTACTTTGTTCCCCAGCTGTCATACTCCTGATGCTTCATGGAGTATTGGGCATTTTCTTGATGTCATTTGCTTCTCCATGATTTTTAGCAGGATGGTAAGAAATTCGTACTCTTAGAATAACATACTATAGTACTGTCTCAGAAGGCGATAGAGAGTTAAATAGATGATGTGTCCTTGCTATGCAGGTGGTCATGAATGTCCTCAAGGTTCAAACAAAAGTATATTGAACCCTTGATATCTTCAAGACTTTATAAAAAGAACTTTTTTTTTCCCTATGTACATATATCTGCTGTCCATATATTTCATTAATTATATGCTGACACTTTTTATGCAAGTTCTTACCCAGGAAATACTATTTTTATCATGGTGTCCTAATTCCTCTCATAGAAGAAAAATGGAAATTTCCCAGAAGGCTGCAGAGGAAGAAGAGAGATATCGCAGAGAAATTGAGCAGTAAGTAACAACATACAGAGGCAATGTGCTGCCTGGAGGGGGGGGAAAAAAAAAGAAAAGAAAAAGAAGAAAGGATTCTTATGTAGTAGATCTGACCAAAAACATTCTTTTCTAATAAAATTGTATATTTAGTGAAGTGTAGTATCCCATGCATCTCAAGTGCACCACAGAAACAGGAAACTGAAAAGCAGCACCTGGAAAACACAAGTGTTATGTTGATAATAAATAATGTAAACTTCAAGTTGAATGTTCATTTTAAAAATATGTTATAAAGCATGTGTAGAATAGTTATGTACAGAGCACCAGATAAAAGAATTTGTGTCTCAGTACGGGATTATTCTGTTTCTCATGTTTAATTTCAATGGAAAGGAAGAAATTAGTGTTGCAATCCAATTGGTCAAGGAAGAAACAGAAGAATGACTGAAGAGCTGGAGAACATAAATTTTAAGAAAAAAAAAATTAGATATGCCTAAGTGACAGAGGACATTAATTCTCAGTATACTTCAAGATACACTGTAATGCCATAGATTTTTTTTTATTAAATATAATCACTCGTTTAAACATTCTTTTCAATGTGCCTTGCTGCTGACTATGCTTCCAGTTCTAAATACTGATTTCCAGTGCAGATTAAATAGTGTTTTGGCTGCGTGGATATGTTTTAAATTTATCTTAGCTACATTTGGGATCCACAAGAAAATCCAAGTGCAAATAGTGCCATGTAAGATCTGGTAAATTTTGGCACCATTTTTCAGTTTAGCAGTTCAAGACAGGCTAGAGCCAAGAATAAATCTTAGACCACTTAGAGGCACTGTATGTGAAGCTACAAGTCATTAGGTTATGTGGTAGTACTGTTGTGACATGGGATTTCCAGAATTTTCCTTCAAAGTTTCCCTTTAGTGATTGTGATGCCTTTCTAGGTATTTTCCTTGTTTTATGAACTGCTTTTTCCTGCAGTGTGACTATTTTTCTAAAATGCTGACTTTAATGTGTTTTGTGTCTCAACAATACTTATATTTTGCTGGCAAATGAGTCACTTTTTTAGTGTACTCTAGAATTACGTGTTTTGGAAGCAATCATCAAAATAGAAATAAGAAATAGAAAAAATATCCAAATAAAAATTTACTGCTAGAACTTTTGACTCTAGGCATGTTGTAAATGCTTTTACACTTAATATTTTAATTAAAGCTGGCTATTTCTCTAATAATACTTCATTTTTTTTTAAGTGAGAAAAAATGAGAAACAGTTGGCAACTTCAGTTAAGGTGGTAGTGTTGTTGTGTATTCTTCTTGGCTTAAAATTTGTGAATTTGTTTATACATCTGTGTGTATATATATATTTGTTTTGTTTATATATCTGTATATATACATCTTAAAATGAAAATCAGAGTATTTTACATTGGTACAGTTTACAAGTTTATCTTAATAGCCATTGGGGTATCAAAGACCACGAATGGATAACATTAAAATAGATTTTTTTTTTCCCATCTGAAATGTTGGAGTGTGTAAGTGAATGCTCATTTAGTGTCTTAACAAATTTCGAGCAAATTAGAAAGAAGTCATTAGGTTCTTCAAAAAATGGCACTTAAATCATTGAAAGGATTTTGGTTTGGTGCAAGAGGCATTTTATGATGCATTATTTTAATTGAAAAAAAACCCCAAACCACCATATACTGCAAAGTAAACAATTCTAGTGAATTTAGGTCTGTGTTGTTATTTTTATACTTTGTATTCATAGCTGTGTTTTATTTCCATATAGGATAACAGCAGAGGAAGAGAAATTTAAAAAGGAGTGGGAAGAAGACTGGGGGCCTAAAGAGCCTCCCAAACCTCTAAAAACTGTAACTGCAGAAGTGCACTCTGCTCCTCGTTCTAAACACAAAAGTAAGTAATTGATTTCAGCCTGATTCCTTGGTGACTTTTTTGTTTCAGACACACTGAGTTGTATGTAATATATTGCATGCTTAAGCTGGGTTAGTGATCAGCTTGTGATTTTCGGAAGATTTGGGAGCATGTGAAAATTGTATTTAATGGCTCTTAGCAGGTACCCAGCTCACAAATGCTCGATCACAATCGCAACCACTCAATCATGTGAATTTTACAATCAGTTGTAGGGAGGAAAAAAACCAAAAAGTTAAGTCAGAAATCATTGCTTGAAACATAATCTCTTTGGTTTGGAGTTCAGATACATTGCATTCCTTATTGTTTTTGTTTGCGTTTCACTTGCCAACCTTCTAATAGAGGTGTTCTTGAATCAGTGGACATGTGGTTTCCATCATATGTCCAAATGAAAATAGTGTGTTAATATTTTTAATGTGTGTGATTGTACATCCATGTACACAAGCCAAAAATGAAATGCTGAATTACATACGTGTAAGAGCTTTTACTTCAGTGAGGATGATGTCACTTACAGTAAGTTACAGTTTTCTGCTTGTAAGAAATCATAGGTTTGTTACTTCTGAAAAGGAAGGTATGAAGAAGGGGTAAGGGACAAATGTTTCTGTTCTTAGTTTTTCTCATTTGGTAATAGTTTTGACTTTCTATATTAATCATATTAGTAAGTAATTTAACATTTTTGTATTTAGTGAGAGGCCTTGGAAGGTAAACTTTGAAAACAGAAAACTAATACAAGATCTGGAGTTTGAATTGGAGTGAATGAATGTTCTTTGTTCTGCTCTTTCTAATTCTGCCTTTTTCTTCTCCCTCACTCTTAATTGAAGAATTATGTTGATTACTTAATTGAAGTATTATGAAGGATGGTGATTAAAGTTTTGTGTACTTTGTCTTGTAGCCCTACTTCTGGCTTGATAGAAATGAATGCAATGTTTAGCTTTCATAAAATTCTAGATACTTTTTCCGTCTTCTTTTCAGCAGGACCTGATTCTCTTTTATTTTGGCAGACTTGGGAACCACAGGGACGTCTTACAGCTCCCTCACTTCTCTTTTACAAGGAAGTGACTGTGAGCCCATTCTCACTCAGCATGAAGCCATGTGTTTCCCATTGCCTGAAAAAAAAAAATCATCACTTCTTGTACAGAACTACAAGTTGTGTTGAAAGAGTCAATATTTAATTATAACTTTTAAATTTTAAGTAAACAATTGAGTAAGCAATTTAATATATTGAATGTGATGAAAAACTGCAACAAAAGCTATTACTGCATGATGACCGTAGAGCACTGGAAAAAAAAAAAAATCAAACACTTCTTAAGAATCTATGATCTTAAGTGGTTTTCCCAGCTCTTTTAACAAATCAATTTCTTACTATTATGACTGTCAGACCTCCTTTATTCATTTTAAGGCTGAATTATTTCCAATGTCATCTTCCTCACTTTGAGCTCTTTTGATTACTACATTGGAAATGAAATAATGACATAACCATGTTTGGAGTTCATACAAAAATTGTTATTGTACCTGTCTGTGATCATGCGTGCTAAGAGCTTGTACGGATGTAGGCATCTACTAAAGAAATCAGAATTTCCAATTTCCAGTGACCTAATCCTTTGGGAAGTAAGGATACTTGTAAGCATTTGAAAATCCACGCATTTGTCAGTCAGCTGGTATGTGTAGCAGATGTGTTAACATCTTTAATAGACCATCTATTAGTGGGAGAAAGAAATCCTACTTTTTTTTTCTGTTTTGTATAACCTGTAGATTTTGAAACACACTTGACTTTCTCTCTTTTCCCATCTTATTGTCACTTTCCTTCACGGATCCTGTTGTTAATCTTCTATTTCCTTCCCTGTCCTGCTTTTCATTGTCTACTGCAACAACTCTTTAAAAAATAGTCTGCGGAGCCTGATTTGATATCACTGGGCAGTCTGCATCAAAATTATTTGAGAGACTGAGGGGGTATTTACTTGTATGCTGCAACTTTTCAGTGAGGAATTGCCCTGAGGTGTAAGTTGTCCAAAGGAATTTAAGGTGCTTCGAGGTTAATTTGCAGTTAAGAAGCTAAGTTGGAATCTATAGACGATGACCAGAGAGAGTACTAAAATGATATTAGACCAAGTAAGTAGTGAGAAGTGCTTGTGTAGCTGGTATTACATAATTTAAGGGAAACCTGGGTCATTTCCTAACCCAATTACATTATTTTTTGCATGAGTGGGCAAGCCAGTTTTCTTTTCATGGGAGAGAAACTGAGCTGGGGGAAATGTTTTATCCATTTAGTTTTCAGACTCTTCTGGACAGCGTTCTCTCTGTGGTGTTTGCCGTAATGGCAGTGCAACAGAAGGCTGTTATCTGATTCTAAAGCCAGACATCTCAGGATTTCATATGGCTTAATAATAGAAAAGCTGCCGACCTCTGCACATCTATCTTTATTGCAGAGCAGACTAATTGGCCATGTGTAAATCCTAACTGCTTTTTGAAGTTAGAGGAAGTTAGAACTTGATTTGAGCAGGAGTGCAATCTTTTTTTTTTTTTTTTTTTTTTTTTGAGGCAAGATACCTCATCACTAATTCCTTTTTATTTCATGAAAGCTACTGGTCACCCATTGCTGGTCTCTTTATTTCGTGGGAGTCTCCAGTTGACCTGTCATTTCTGTCTCCTCACTCCTTTCATCCTTTGTTTCTCTAGTAGATTTAGAGGGAGTTGCACGTGACCAACTTGAAACAGATGACATGGATGAAGTGATCATGAAGCAGGACAAACAGGTTTGCCATCCAGCCTTAACTTCCTATCCTGATTCAGAGCCTTCCTATGTCTCTCTTCTTCCTGACAGTCAGTCTTGATACTAAACTATCACCTGGTTTTGCTAGAGCAATATATGTGGTCCTTTGGTATGATGAAAGGTTATAATGCTGCTGTTGTCACTGCTTTCTAAAGATATTTCAACAAGAATACAAAACATGTCAATCCTACAGAAACATGGATTATACTGAGAACTCTGTGTATTGACAGTATTTATTGTGTAAAATTATAATATTGGATTATTTTGTCTGATTTTACTCCGCTATTTTCTTTAAATTTATGCACCTGCGTGTAAATAGTTCCCTGTGGGAAACAGAGCTTTTCTTGTCATCCTAAGCACCAATGTGTTCTGCTGCAAGCTTGAAATAATTTGATTACATTTTTCATTTTTATAAGGATTGTTACGGTTAGTGTAAAGTAGGACTTGAACTACAGAAATCTCAACAATGTATATGGCTGTGTGGTTCTGTATGATCGTTAACTGTTGCATTTGCTTTGCTTAGCATAAAATGTGTATCAGTAATATAAGGGATATTTGTGACCAAATGTGCTTGCACAATTAATGAAGAAGTGGTTTAAGTATTTGTCATATAATATGGAACGTTCGTTGTGCCTCCAAATAAACTTTAACCAGTTATATGTATCAACAGGGATCAATCTGAACTAGACATCGACTTTTCTTAAAAAAACTTTTCCTTTACCTTTTTGTAGCTTTTGGGTGGTTTTATCGGTATGAAGGAAAATTTCCCACAATCCGCAAGGTACAAAGTGTGATAAGTGAGCTTGTTTGCTGTGCGTTTGAATTTTAATTCTTCTCTTTTCTTCTCTTCCACTTCATTTAACACGTAGAAATCAAGATGCCTTTCAGATATATCTGCCTAGGACTGTATTCCTTTGAACACTTAGAACTTCTCAAAACCTGCCAGCTGCAGTGAGAACTGAGTGTATACTTTGCAGAAGCTGTTCAGCACAGATCCGAAAGTCCTCAAAATAATAAATCCGTAAATAATAAAAGGCTTTGAAGATGCAAAAATACAGTGGAAGTCACATGTGCAGTTCCCAGTTAAACTGCTGCAAATCTCCCATTGAGAGTGCTGAAGGCAAAAGGCTTTCAGGTACATGAATCACAGACAAAGAGGAAAAATACCAGAAAATCTTTAAACATGATAGAATACTTCTTAAATATGTAGAGTCGCATCTAAAACATTACTGCAGTTCCAAGTAGTATTTTATTCCTGCTACTGCTTTGTTCTCTTTAATTCTTTCAATATATCTTAGTTATATCATAGGTTTTTGTGTTGTTTGTTTTTTGTGATGGCCGATGGTAATTTACTGGGGTAGGATTAACTGTCAAAGCGGGCTCATAGATCTCTCTCTTAATAACACAAAGTTTCTGAGGAGGACAGAGGAAGTATTTGAGTCATCATTTATGACTATTATTTTAACCTTCTAGGAGGGTAGGAAATGCCAGTGGTTTTGACCTTAATGAAGAATAAGGAAATAACAGTGTATTCTGCCATTTCACATTGCTAGTGACTGTAAATCATCTTGGATCTGAAACATAAAATCCAGCGTGGTTAGGATCATCTAACAAAGATAAATGTGTGTTATGAAAATTCAGCCTCTTCACACAAATAGGTGATCTTTGCTATGACTGCTGACCAAGATAATTTACAGAGCCTCCAAATACCATCTCATATATTCATAAAGATTCAATTCAATTCCTGTTGAACTCTCCTACACAATGTGGACTAAAACTTGAAAGTATTATATTCTTAACCTTTTGCTTTTGGAAATATTTTTAAATATTCAAATGGTAAATTTTCTTCCTGCTGAAAATTGCAAATGGATTTCCTGTGTGTGCACTAAAAACAAAATTTCACTCTGTACTTAAAATATCTTTAATAGGAAATTAACTGAATCCATGGGGAAAAAGGACAGAAGGGATGAGTCATCTTGTTGTATCTGAAAGTAATAAATGCAGCTAAGATTGTCTCATAGATGTTGATATTCTGAAACTCTTTAGCATGCATACTGCTTAGCGTGCCTTTAGATTCAGTAATTTTTCAAATGTTGCTACCTAGTAGGTTGACTTGCCACCTTCTAGATACTACATTTCATAGATAGCACATAATGTGTCTTCTAATTTATTGGAGGATAAAATTTTATCAAAAACTGTTACTAAAGAATAAACTAACCACCCCTGCATAAAACATGCCAACAGAATGTTGTGAAAACATGAGAAGCTAGATGTTTGACTTAAGGTTGCTTTGTGGTTTTCTTTTTTATCTCCAAAGATTATTGGTTTTCCAACATTAGCTACACTACCGCAGAGCAGTAGCCAACTTACCACTGAACTCATCCAACAGGATCACGGGCTTCTAAAAGACTACGAAGAAGTCCTGCTCTTTGGTTGCATTGTGCATGCAACATTTTAGAATTATTATGTACAGTATTAGTTCACGCAGAAGCTGATTTTTGCTGCTGCTGGTAGGGTCTGTTCTTCATGATCTGGAATTCTTTCCTGAGTGTGGTTTAGTTTTGCCATTGATCTAAGCCTCTCTGTTCTGGGTGCTTGTTTGTGTTAAGGCATGCAACAGTATGTTTAGGATGTCTGAGGTATGAAGCTTTTTTTTTTTTTAAAGCAGAGTGTTTGTATCTATGTGTACACGAGTGTCTGAAAGCAGTCAGTCTCATGCTCATGTAAAAATAAATGAAAAGAGATTATAACTAACCAAAGCAAACTTATTAAAGAGAACTAAACAAAACTGTTTGACTATTCAAACTTTTGTAGTGGGCCTATCTACTCTAAAGTTGTAGCTTTGCAGAGGAGTAAACTGAACTCTCAAATCTCCTATAAACTGAATGGCTGTATACAGGCACTCCAAGAAGACATTGAATTTCTAGCAAATTGCTGAGGAAATGCAGTTAAGAATTGCATCTGAAAGACTGGCTCCATACTTGCAGTATACTTCAATTTTCAAGCCAGGCACTCATGTACTGAGCTTGAAGTTTGCCATGTTTTTAGCTTATGTAAAAATCTAGCTTAAAACAATAATTCCCAGAAAGGAAAGGAACAAAAGAAGTCAAAAAGTGACAGTTTCTGTGAACAGAAGAAGAATAAAAAGGAAATGGAATTTGAGCAAAGACTTGCCAAAGAGAAAGAAGGAATGCTGGAGAGAGAAAAACAACTGAAAATAAATCGTCTTGTGCAGGAGGTATGTTGTATTCTTCTATCAGTTGCAAAATTATATTGGAGGAAAATGAGCTGAATCTTTAGTGGAACTATCTGAATTTGTTTAATTGTCAAAGATAACGGAGTTTGAAAGTGAATTACATTTCACTACAAATCTCTTTTTCCAAGTTTGCTTGTTGCTACAGTCAGTTTTTGTTCAAGTGAGGCAAAAACTGCATTTATTTAGCGTCCATATTTAGCGATGAGTTTAATGGAAGACAGCAGAATAGGAAGTCATTCTCAAAAGTACAGTTAGTTGTAAAACTAATCTAAATGGCATATCCTAAGTTTGAAGCCTTTGTACTGTAACTATATCTCCAATCTTGTTTTAATGCACTGGTGATATGCTTAAGGTATCTGAAACAGAACGTGAAGATCTGGAAGAATCAGAAAAAGTGCAGCACTGGGTGGAAAGACTTTGTCAGACACGGTTAGAACAGATTTCCTCTGTGGAAAATGAGTCTCCTGAGGTAAAATGCTGGCTTATCTATATGCTGCATGATCTCAAAATAACTCACTGGTTTTCTCCTAAAAACAAGAGCTTTTACCAGATGTAATAGAGGAAAAAAAAAAAAATTGTTCTTTCCTTCTCAGCCTTCATTCTAGTAAAGGAAAAAGGGAAGAAAAAGAAGACTGTCAGCAGTTGGTGAATGGCAATGTACATTTGATGGTTGGACTAGATGATCTTGGAAAGTCTTTTCCAACCTTAATGACTCTATGATTCTGTAGTATTTGATGTTTCCATTGTTGATAGGGATGATGTCATCTGTTAAAGGTCAATGTTTATGTCTCTGGTTTGTCCATTTCAGTATGCTATCGCTACAAAATAACTTAATTGGTTCATGAGCACTCCTTGGGATAGGCAGAACATGCTGCCGATAAAACTTACTAAACGAGAATAGAATATCTAGCTGTATTTTTTTTAATATTCTGTGCAAATAAGAACATCACTGATCATCTCTTGAATGCCTGCTTGAATTGCAATCACAATACAAGTATTAATTGCAACTCATAAAGCAACATCAAGAGACTGACAAAAGAAAAAACCTCTCAAAGAATTGGTTCCTCTGTTTTAAATAGTCCCCTCAGCTGAAGAAAATTGAAGACAGTGATGTGCCTTAGTGCTACGTGCCTCTATGTGTGGAGAGAGGCTTTCCCACCATCGTGCTGTGTGGCTTTCTTCCAAGCACAGCTGCTTTCAGGAGGAACACTGCAATCTACTGAATTCCCCTGGGACCCCAAGCAATTGCAACCACACAACCACAAAGGGGACCCTTGGGGAACCCTCTTAGACAAATTTCCTATGGGTCAGTATGCAGCAGCCCTGAAAAAAACAGCTGGTCTTTTGTTCTTCCTACTTGTAGGTTTGTATCCATTTGGTTCTTCGGTGCAGGTCTCCAAAATGATAGAATGCTTACACTAAGTTTTCTGTCACTACCTAACTTTAGCTGTGTGGGTTCTACCATATCTTTGTCCCTCTTTTTGGAAAGTAGGAGGGAACATTATAGCCTAAAGTCACAGTTGCAGAACTCTACTCTCATTTGAGACAAATACTCTGTACTTGCTCCACCAGTTCTTCTATATTACATATAATTAGTCTATTATGGTACTTCTACAAAACTACTCAAGTAGTTAAGCCCATATAAAATGTAAAGATGGAATGCTTCTGAGGAATAGAACTATATTCAGGTACTACAGGCCTTAACTGCTGCTTGGGTAGAAGAGCAACCAAGATCTGTTATATGCACTTTTTTGACAGTAAGTTAATTTTTAGTAACAAAAAGTGATTATGGCACAGGGGATCTCAATGTCAACAGAAATCCATCTGGGGAAAATGGTGCCAGATTAGACTAAGATGCATGCATCTGTAGAACAGCTTATCTCTCTTTAATGTTTCCTAAGTTGTATCTATCAGCTGGAGTTTCTTACATACTTAAATCATACCACTGATAAATGGTAAACAAAATGTTAGGAACTCTAACACCATATATGCAATCTTTCCTCATACTTGTAAACACTTTCTCCTAACTTTCTAGGAGGTGAGTGGCTTATTCTGTTCAAATTGCAGAACTTGCAAGTCTTGTGTCGATTAATAGAAATTGGAAAGTCTAGAGCTTCCTGAAAATTTGGATTTCATGGAACCCAAAGCTGTTTTGTTTTGATAGCTGCTTACATTTACTTCCCCCTTCTCCATTATGATGTGGTGCAGATTGTTTTCTTTTTTTTTTTTTTAAATGACTTGAAACTTGAGGGATGTCTTAAGTTGCTTTGCTTTGATATGTAAAAGAGCTTTCATAGAAACACTTCATGGATATTCTGTGTGCAAGAAGCCAGCAGATTTCAGAGCAGGAGCAGTTAGGTTGGGTGGTGGTGCAGGATTTTCCATTAATTTCTTCAGAGCTATTGCAGATATGAACTGGTAAGGCAGATTTTTGTTCTCTTGTGTATAGTTGGCAAGTGGACGTCCTTCTGCTTCTTCCTCTGCTACATCAATGAGGCGGTTTGCCGGTGGTCTACAGCTTCATACCACAGATCTTGATGATATAAACTTAGATGAAGTTGAGAAACATGTGGCACCACTTCCACCACCACCACTTGCTGTTAGTCCAGTATTGTCAGCTCATCCACTTCCTGTACTGAATGTTCCACCTTCTAAAGGTCCAGTCCTAACAGTATCACCGGCTTCCCAGGTGACCTCATTATCTGTTTGGATGCATGTACCTCTACCATTCCACTGCTTGGTCTCCCTCCCTGGCTCCATTACTCACCTCATCTATTGGATCTGCCAGTCTACTATTGGCAACATTAAAAGGAATGAATTGTTTTTGTTTGATAGCTAGTGAATGCAGTCCAGAGGTTGTTTCATTATTTATTTATTCTTCTAATTTAAGCCTAGAGGGTTTTGTTCTATCCTTCCTGCATGTGTTGCAGACCCATCACATGCAAGTATGTTGGGCAGAATGTATTAGATAAAAAGAATATTTGGACTTGAGTGTTTAAAAAAATGTCAGGCAGCAAACTTAATTCAAGTCTGAATAAATTATCTGTGTAGTGAAAATCACTGCTGTGAAAGTCTTTAAAATTTTATCAGGTTTGTTTGCTAGGTGCAAAGATTGGAAGAAGAGAATTAGCTTGAAATCAGAAGACCCAACTGTTAAAACCTCAACACAGCGTAAATTATCAGTAAAATCATTTTAAATGAAGAAGAGTTAGTGATCTTTCTGTAAATCAGGTTTGCTGGCTTTTTACTGACACAAAAGAGTAGATGTTTCTTCTTCAGAAAATATTCCAACTTTATTGTAATCTCAGTCTTGTGCCAGATCTCATTCTAGGAGAGAAATGGCAGCTGCTGCATTGCACTTTCTCTTGTGAAGCACTGTGATGGGATTCCTGTACTCCAGTTTGTGTGCCAAAATATGATTATGTTTGTTTCAGACAGCAAAAGAGTGTCCTGTGTGGTCACTTCTTTCCTGCATGTTATTTTTCCTGCATGGATTTATTGATTGCACTATTGTGTGTCTTTATTTGCCTGTTTCTTTTTTTTTTTCCTTGCATTTTTACTTGGAAATACTAGGCTTTTGCATGATTCTTGTTGAAGTGAGAAAGAATATGCAAATTTATCACTTCCTGGGGGAAACTGGCAGATTATTTTTATGTAAACAGCTGCCTTGATGCAAACTATGTACATTTCATTATGCACTTAACCTTTTACAGTGCTTCCTCTTATGTGGTTTACAACTTTGAAGTTCCAAGAATATGCTAGATCCATTGAAATGGAGATGTCGTATGTTCTTATGTACAACAAATGTTCCCTGTTGTCCACAAATAAGTGCGTGCTCACCTAATGCTAAGGGTTTGATTTTTAAAGGTAATACAGGAGCTTCCAGACTGGATCTAACCACAAACTCATGTATTCCAATATATGTTTCTGGTAGTTTTTCACTGCCAGATGTCTTTTGAGCAAAAGATCAGTAATTAAAGAAAAATACAGCTGGCAACAACAAAGAAAATTATCTATCCCTCAGTAATGGTAGGCTAATTCTCATTAAATATAATTAGCAGTATATACAAGGAAAGAACTAAGCTCTAGTACTAATACTGAACCAGAGCTGCTTTGTTTATAAGCAGTGTTAGCAGTAACCCAGTATTGCTAATGTGGTATCAGACATGATAGTAAAATCAGAAGGTGGACAGTTTCTCCTTGCCTGTTCTTTAAAAATGCTGCAAGTAAAACAAAAACATTTTGTTTGATTTCAGTACTGAAATATCTTGCATTTATGCCAACCAAGGAAAAATTAAGAAAGACTTCTTGTTGTCCACCAAGATTTTGCTAATGTTATTCAAAACTGTAAATCTTTTCTCTGCTGCTATTTTTCCCCCTAGATCATCGTATTTCAAATTCAGCTCTTAACAAATACCTGACAAAAGGAATGAAGTTTCCTGTCAAGTATGTTCTTGGCAACTAGCTATTAAAACACTTGGTATAAACAGATCTCTTTCACAAAATTATTAGCAACTGTATATTTTCACCTGAACCCAGTACTAAGTCTGCTACTGTTTAGGTTGTAAGAAACACCTCCCACGTTGGCAAAGTGTCTGCCGTGTCAAGCAGTCCGCTGGTATGTCACGTCTTGTTAATAATGAATGTAGTTTTATGAACTTCTCGTGTAATCAGAGGTCAAGGGTCTCACTCTGTGTGGCTGATTTATTTCAAATTTGACACTTGCAGTCATATATCTAGATCATGTGTTACAAGATACCTAATGCCAGGTAGTGATAGTGACTTGTAATGATCTGAAGACTTCATATTTCAACCCTTCAGCCATATACATTCAAAGTTTGCATGTTCCATGCAGTCTCTATGTTACTGACCATGCAAGAGTGCTTTTCTGCCAAGACAGAGCTGGGACTGAGATGTGTTTTAAATATTATGGCTACATGCTACAAAGTGAGCTTTTTTCTTTGGGTTGTTTTT
>PPHD01002148.1:0-37622 GCA_002909625.1 Bambusicola thoracicus | reverse complement strand
TTTTTTTTTTTTTTTTAAACCAAGAATTGCTTCTCTAAACTACATGATACACGTACTAAAAACCCAAACCAGAGCCAGTTTTGCCTATGGTACAAGAAATATCAGTTATTTCAGTTCATAGAACTGTACCTCCACTCTGTGGTGAAATTCAGTCTTCTCATTAAATGTGCATTTTACCATGTCCACCAAACAGGGAGAAAGAAAATTTAACCTATGGACTAGTCTTAACTTTCCCGAATTCTTCTCAGAAATCTTCCCTTCACTGCAGGTTACTGGAATTTGAAGAGATGTAGCCATACAGATAAGCTGAATATAAGTAACTTAAGAATGCCTTCTTACTTCCAGGATAATAATCTGCCTTGAAAAATTAGTGCTTCATTTTAATTGATATAACAGGTTCAGGTAAAGGTGATATTTATGCAAACACTTTCCATTATAACTTTTTCTTCCTCCAGCAAATGGTGAAGTACTCCAACCGCCTGCATCAACACTTTATTAGTAGACTCAAACTCTGATCATCTCAGCTCTTTTCCAGACAAGTGAGCTTGGATATTTTTGTCCTACAACCAGCTCCAGCTGCCTGCTGATCATTTTCTTGGATAGTTACCTCTTCAGTTGTGTTAATATAGACTGTCCCTCTAGCTGAAAACTAATAATACCGTTTGCTATACAACAGGCACGTTCAACCCACAGCCCACAGGCAACATGTGGCCTGGCCCAGCTCATTCTGAAGCTGCCCCATGCCATCATGGCAGCAGCTCTGCCCCGCTGAGCTGCCCAGCCAGGCCCCAGGCACACACCCATCACTCACAACAACAAAACATTGGTGTGCAATTGGTACGCACTGGACTGAAACCAGGACACGAGGAGAGTGCAGTGCTCTCTGAGACTGTGTTGAAAGAGTATTCTGTAGCTGAGAATTTGGTCTATCAAATAGTGTTATTGTGCTCTTCGTATCAGTTGTAGTTTACACAGAAATAATTAGGAGGTTTTCAGAACAATTACTTTCAGAAAAACCTTCATAGTTAGGGTCCTCAACAATTCTTCACTTAACATGGCCCAGGCAAGCCAAAAGGTTGGACACTCGTGCTATACAGTTTGTGCCACAAAAGGAACTGGCAAAAGGCACAGGGACCTTTGAAAGCAAAGGCAGGATAAGATCATCATGTCATGATCACTCAATTTTTTTTTGACTGGCAAGGAACAAAGCACGTTGACCATGCTGAAATCTGTTTTAAATCCAGTTAGATTGTTTAGAGAGTGAGGCCAAGGGGCCATGCCTGCTGCTTCAGAAGATGGAAGAAATGACAAGAACTCCAAAGATACAGACTCTCCAAGCATGCTGGATGGACGGGTCCGTTTTTTGCATCTAAAACACTGTAAGAACTTTGCAGCAGGCCTGGGATTTATTCTTGCACAGAAAAATAATTATCAACAGCATACTATTTGTGCAAGTTTTAAAAGGTATAACTGGGACTCTATCATCTTCATTAGTTTATCTTCACAGAAATGTTCAGTAACTAGATCTTAAATAGAGATCAGAACAAAATCAAAAATCTAAACCTCATCAGAAATGGTAATGTGAGTTGGTCAAGTACTTTTCTAGGTGCATGGCAACTTCATTAGCTTGTTTTGACTGGAGAAAAGTAGTGTGTGAACAGCCATCTTTTAAAAACACACTGTAGTTTTACTTTGACAAAACAAACATGTCAGTGCCAAATTAACTACAATTTGGCAAAAAAAAAAAAAAGACAAAAATAATAATAAAAAAAATAGGATTCACCCCACAACTCCACTCCTGCCTTACTCCTGTTAAGATATTTTGCAAATCTCCATTCTGCATCATGGGAACATGAAATAGTGTGCTGAGCCTTTTGCAGCCTAGATGGCTGCATAGGACCGTACCAGGAAAAACTTCGTACATCACATTAAGGAAAGAAGGCACCCTCAATAGGATGTTCCAAATATCTTGTCCTCCTAATTCTGATCAGAAGACATAGCAGAAATAAAATACTCCTGTTTCCCTGAAAATACCAACAACAAAACATTCCCACCGGCATAAAGTTTTGTAAAAGTTACAAAGAAGTGTGGAAGAGGAGTCACTGAAGCTGTCGAGAGGCTGAGGAAGACAGTTGGATGAGAAAGCACATGATGAATTTTGGTATTACGGTATAACACTGCTCAAGCTGAACCCACAAGGAGCTCTAACTCAAAAGTACAGCATGTTTTCTTGCCAACTCACTTTCTTATACTCCATCATAATCAAGGAAATAAAACTGTGCTTTCCTTCTCAGACTTGGGTTGAGCAAAAAGCACATAAAAAGGAGAATTAACAACTAGAAATATCTTGTAATTTGAATTTACAAAGTTGTTGCACCAAACAGACTTGCAAATGAATGAAACCATTGATTACCCCAGGGCTGCATTAAATAACAGGCCAAGTAAAGAGCAGCAGGCTGAGGTAATGGGATGTCTTAACTAGTGGAGAGGATTAACAGTTCAGGGACACATGAAGCCACAGTCCCCATCTGTGATCATTTTGCTACTTACATCTTCAGAAGTTTGACCACCCTTGAGCTATCTTAGGACTGTGCTTGTGTTAATATGCAGTCCTCTGGGAACATCTTTGGACTTTTAAGGCCAGAACATGTGATTATACAGCATGATGAAAGAGTTTACTTAGGACTTATTTCCTTAGTAAGAGTATGATTCTCTTCAATAAGAAGACAAACTGTAAATCAAGAATTCTTATATAATGTTCTGGTATCAAAATCTTCACAAACTGATTACCTGCAACTGAAACATGCAGAGGCTGAGAGCCAATGGGAACTGTCTGAAGTCAAAGGAGATACTGGCTGAAGAAAATTTCCTCTCTCAAATCCATATTCTGCTCACTTGACCACTAAATCAAAGCTTGGGCTTTTCAGTGCTAGAGCACATTCATTTTGTGTTTAACACCCTTGGCAAATGGGAAAATTATATTCAAACATAAACCACCAAATGGCCTTCTAGAGAGAACTTCTGCAAGTAGAAGCTGGTCTTAGTTGGATTATTAGCAGTGTTACACACATTTTATGTGAGAGCATATTCAAAACAGAGTATTTCCACATGTACGTGTCTGAGAAAACAAGTTGTGGTTAGCTATATCTGACAAAAATTCATTAATAAATGAATAAAGATTTTCCCTTTAGCAGTAATTCAGCCTCCCCACTGTGAAGATAGAAGGTGCTCCAAGCCTCAGTTCTATCATTTGCACTCTTGCCAGACATAACATTCCATGGAGAACACTGCAATTGTGTTATACCAAAGAAAGCAATCTCCCACTAGACTATAAGAGCGAGAACAAAAATCCCACTGAAGCTCATAATTGTTTAGCCATAACAGAAATGGTAAATTTTTGGCTTCAGGTTCACAAGATCACAGGGCCCAGCACGTAACTGCCTACCATTGGGAAAGTTTTTAATGCTTTTAGGTTTACTTGTAGATTTGCTACAGTAAAACCAAGCCCAAGGTCTTTCACATCTGTCTGTGGTATGGCAGCAGTGGCACTGCTAGAAAGGCAAGGGCAGCAGAGCTTGGTGGCAGCCACGTGGGCAGTGCCCCATGCTCACTGCTCTCTATGGCCCACAAGAGCCATCTGTGTAAGAGCACACCACCCCAGGGCCCACAGAGCAGCTGATCTTGTGTCACTGGAAGGAAGATAAGTTCTTTGAGCCAACAGACAGTTAGTTACAGCCACCAAAATATTTCTTTTTTTGCAGGATAAGCATTTCTTTCTGATTAAGCTTTAAACACCAACTGGAAAACCCTGTCCCAGCGAAGTCAACAAGAGCTCTACATAAGACTGGAAGGTGAAGATACAGGGCTCAGTCCTACAGTGACACGTCCCCAGTCAATTTGGAAAAGTCCAAGATTAGTCCTTGGCGGAGGAAAGAAGGGAGGAAAGAAGGGAGGAAAGAAGGGAGGAAAGAAGGGAGGAAAGAAGGGAGGAAAAGAGGATGGGACTTAAGGCAAATGTACCACATTTATTTCCAAGCCCTGGTTGCAATAGCATTAGCTATTACTCCTCTGCCCACTCAACCATTTCGAAGTTGGTTCTGCAAGGTACTAAACAAATGGGCCCCAGGCCAGAAGGACACTTAAACATGTGTTCAACTTTAAGGATACAAGTAAATCCTCCTGAATGCTTAATGTTACACTTTCCTGAACTAGAGCCAACCTGCCCCCATGCTTTGCCAGCTCTTAAGACCTGCATCAAACAAGTCTCTCCTGGTAACATTAAATGAAATCCTTCATACAAATATGCAAATAGTTCCAGCAAGTATATGTATTATCTCATTCTTCTGCATATGTATGTATGGGTTAGCTCAGGATATTCTGTTTCAAGCTCCTTCTATTTTATGCCGACACTTTATGACTTTGACCTAAGCACTTCATTGCTCAGAGAAGATAGGGATTAAAAATGAACAGCATTCAGAATTCATTACTCCTAGTAATAGTATTAACCCTGTAGCAATAGTATATTGGCTTCAACATCATTTGCATTGTGTTCTCTGGCTGGCATTTTCACCAATGTTTTGGTTTTCAGCTTTCAATCAATTCTCTCATCCAACTGGAATAGCTTCTCTTGTCCAACTGGAATACATGCCAAAATGACTTACAAAACACTGTTCAGGTTCCATATAATAAAGCAAACCACAGGAATGGTCTATTAGCATTAAAATTACAGAACCATTGAAACACATTAAAGATAAACATGCCATCAATGTGAGTCGAGCAAGCATACCACTCCAACATCACTTTTTAATAGTTCAAGTTTGTATATTATATATAAACCTTTGACTGTGATCACCACACAATGTGCCATATTATATTATTTATTCAGTACAGTTCCCTTTTCTCTATTCACTTCTGTTTTATCCCTACGGATGCACAGTACATTCCAGCTAGACAAAGCAATTCAAACTTGTATCCCCAGGCTAAAAGAAGGACCAATAGCTCTCTATCTACTTCAATCTACCAAAACAGAAGAGTATGCCATTGGTCTTCCAAGTTGGTCCCACTGTGATTTCAACAATTAACCAGCTATTTCTGTATTTTATAGGAGTTCAGTCTTTAACGAAAGCAGCTTTTCTGAATGCATTTATTTCTTTGAGATCAAAGCCAAAATTCCAACTTTTTATAGGTTTCAAAGGGTTTCCAAAAGGAACCGACAAAGATCCAATTGCTGAAAATCTCCAGTGCCTTTTAAAAATTACGTTGCCATGTTCCTGTACTCTCGATTGCCATTCAAGTATTTGAGTGCCCAACAGCTGATAAACACACTCACTACCTCTGTATACTCAAATTGTTGATGGGTCTATCTATGATAGGCTTAGGGGTCTATCTCAACAGTATTTCTATCCATAATATCAGCATCTGTCTGCCTTAACACTCACCTTTTGACCGTACCTCATACATCTGAGGAAATGTCAGCTGAGTTAGGTGAAGAAACTGTGAAAATGTTGGTGCACCAGCATGGAAGGTAAGAATCATGTCAGCTCACCGTTCTATAAAACTTTGATTTTCAGAAACCTCCAAAGAAATTAGCTGGGAAACAGCTTCTACAGGTCATACGAATAATGAGCAAAATCTACTGACATCACTAGCATAGATGGAAAGGTTGTTACTGAAGTTTTGAACCGTACCCGTGATGAAAGGGGAAACCATGTATGAAAGGGACGTATGTTTTGGAGAAAAATTTTATTATTATTATTATTTGGCTATCCCCAGAGGTATTCCCAGCTTTTTTGTATTTTCTTTCATTCCTTGGAGCAAGACATTTATATGCTGCTGGCAGTCTGAGAAGAATTTCCCCTAGTTACATCAGATTTAGCATAGCTAACAGGATATATCACTTTTCCACATAAGAAACAGCTGCAGTTGCTGCAGGGAGGTTGCAAATACATGGTATTCGGCCACATGTTTTGCAGTATCTTGCATATTCCATACACTGAAAGACTGATGGAGAAAACAACATACAAAAGACAGCCTTACCCAGAAGAAAAAGCGATGCTGATGACTGAAGCCTCTGCAAGGCTTACCTGAATTCATTGCTGTCTGCCTAAATCAACTCAGGCTCCTTTGCTAGCACATGGTTTAGCCTGCGTTTCATCTGCTGCTAAGGCTGCACTGCCAAGGCTCTTTAGAGTTCTGTTATATAAAGGGCATCTTTTAAGAGACTACTTGTTCCCCTTAAAGAAATTATCTGCTTGCCACAAATCTTTTTAAGCCAGAGACATTATACTGCACAGCTCTGCCAAGCAGGACACATGAAAGGGGATTTCCTTTCTCCTTTCCACAGCAGATACCCTTTCAAATGAAATGGGGCCATTCCAGAAAGAAGTCACAACACATCTTTCCCTTCTTCTAAAATGTATTAATAATTCAATTTTAATTTCTACAGATAAAAATTCAGAGCAGCTAAATTTTGAAGTCCTTTTCTGCACACACCATTAGCCGAAGTTACATTAGTTCACAGGATTTGCTCCACACTGTATTTGCCATTTGAGGAGCCTGATGTGAGTCTGACAACCCAGGTTTTTGCTTTCTTTTGTTGGAAAATGTTTATGGACAGACAACCTTGCCTTCTCTCAGCACATACAGCTGGGCACTAAACATCATATAGGGTATAGGTATAAGATTTTTTTTTTCCCCAACATAGAGATGTTTCAGGACTCACTGGGATGAGCAATTGCTGTCATCCATAATCCCACGGCTCCAGCATACACAACTTTCCATGTAGCTTTTAAGTGAAACCAAATACTGTTCGCTATTTTCAGCAACACCATGAGTACACTGGGTTGTTTGCCATTTAATCTACTTTCCAGACAGCCTTCCACAGAAGTATTAGAGCTGGAAGAAGACCTTTCTGCAGTTCTTTATTCCACACCTTTGAAGAGCAGCGTGTTCACCCATATTAATCCCAGCCCAAACCTTTCAGATGAGTATCTCCAATGACAATGATGTCACCATCTTACTTGGCAGACTGTCTCCTTGTCCAGTGTTGTTGGGTTTGCTTCTTGAAAGTTATGCAATCATAGTAACATGCATGTATAAATATGCATTTTTATCCTGCTGCAACCAGGGCACTACTGTTGCTACAAATTTACTGAAATGTGAGACTGAATGCAGGTAATTTAATAAATTCAAGTTCCTGGAAAACAGGACTTCCAAAAATGTGTGAGCTGCTTAGCTTTATTTTTAATGGTGGATATTATGTGCGTATATGAAGACATATGAATATTATATTGAACTGCATCTATGAATGACAAACACTTCCAATATTAATGATGTTTTGAAAAGGCACTGGGCAGCTCAGACATGTCTGTCTGACATCCAGGTGGAGCAGTCCTAGAAGCTAATCCAACAGAGTAAGAAAACATTTCTTGAAAAGCACAGCTAAACTGTGTCTACACCTGGCAAAATAAAAGCAAGCCAGGTGTGTCTCAGGTGATGCACCTCTAGACATTTTTTGGATATCTGTGATTTCAGAAAGCAAACCTAGCCTACACTTTCAGAACTAGAATCCTTCAGAATAATTCAAAGCACCCACAGAGGATAATTTTAAATGCTGGCAGTCAAGCTGCTCCATCTCTATTCTTTCCCCAGTCTGGTGAAGCTCTGAACTTATGCAGAGGAGCAAGCAGTAGCTGATTGTGTCACACAGAGAGAAAAGCAATGTGTGCAACAACTGACTTCCACCACTCCATTCAGTGCTTAGCATTGCTCATTGTCATCTACCCCTTCAGCTCTCCCTTTTTGTCTCTAATATTTTAAGAGCCCAGAGGGACTAGCTTGCTCACTTCGTGCTTGAAGACAGACAACATGTGTTTTTTCTCATAACAACCCCAAGATATACAGTCAATTGAAGGGTTTTGAAGTTAGAATTATATTGAATCAATCTTTATACTTTTCATAATATATATGTATTACAGACATGTATTTCTTGCTCCTGGCTCTTATCAATAGACACATATTTCCAGTTGTCTTTACCTCAAATCAACTGGTTTTAATTTTGAATTTTTATTTATTTATTTATTTTTACTTCTCTTCATTCTCTCCCAGTTTGTCAGCTTTGCTTTTGTAATATTTGTGGTTACAAATGACTGGCGTTATAATCCTTGCTTGCTGTTTCTTTTCCAAAAAAAAAAAAATAGTTCAGAGATCTGAATAAGTGAATGTAGTGACACATATCTGCTTTCACAATGCTCAGCTTAGGAAAGCCAAAGTCATCACAAGCACATCACCAAAGCTATGTGGACCAACTGTTAGAAGATCAGCTCTGTGTATGTCACAGCCTTTTGGGCAGCCTTCCAGTCTCAGAGTTTGAGAGGATCCATTTCAAAACAAACAACAAAGATGTAGCTGCGAATTAAAGGCTTTGAAATAAAATCCATAGAGCAACTACTAGGTCATGGGATTTGTGAGCTATCTTACCTCCAACCATTTGCCAACAGTGGTACATACATACATGTTTGTACCTTGTGTACTGTGGCTTTGGGTTCCCAGTATAAGTCTTCAAGTTAAACAAATACAACAGCTTCAGGCAAAGTGAGTCCAAACATGGGATAAACAAATCTTACAATTAGAAAGAAATCCTATAGTTATGTTCCAAGTACAGCTGAAAAGCTTCAAAACCTTTACATTCTTACTTGAAAAACACGAAGAGAATTTGAAAAAAAAATAAAGGTATGTTTTATGGAAGCTTTGGTGTCTCCAGTATTCAGAAGGGAAATATTCAAATGGAAATACTATGGAACCACATCTTGATTATGTATCAACATATAAATCTGCATTATCTGTGTTCCAAGTCAGGCATCTATCTCTGTTCCCAAATCTATGATAGATGAACAATGCAGAAGAAAAGCAGAGGCTCAGTGTTTTTTTCTCTCTCTTGCAGGGTACCACACAGTCCAGATGTGCCTCTCCAGGAACCAGTAGCAAATGCACCAGCAGCAACAAGAAAATTGGTCAGCTATAAAATCAAGGAAAATGGAGAATTTGCAGGGATGAGAGAGGCAGTTGCTTCTCTGGCTTCACCTTAGACCTGCCTGAAATCTAGCTTTGAGCACAGACCTTTGCAGCATGAGGTAAGACAGAGTTGTAGCCACAAGTAGGCCCTGACAGAATAAATAGCCTTGAAGAGTTCTCACAGAGCAGATCATTTGCTACCTTTCTTCACCTCCACAAGCCATCTTTGTAGATTTGGTAACTCACATATTTAAGCAGTTCCACAACCACAGATGCCAGGGAAACAAAAACAAGGGACTCATCACCATCACAGACTTAGGATTCAGAACTTGATGCAGAATGTCTCCTAGAAGGAAGTCTGCACAAAGACTTGTTACCATATCAGATTTGTACTAGGAACTGAGAACCAACTCTTTAGGTGCTGCAATCTATCACCGCACAGAGCTGGCTTAGTTCACATAGTACATGATTGGAGACCTTCGGGGAACAAACAACCACCTACTTAGAAGAGGTCCCATGCCAACAGGACTGAAGAAGTTCCAGTAGATGTATGAGCCTCCTCTGATCTAAGACTGTAACGATATTCAGCCACATCTAGATTCAAACTAATGGCCATGATGACTATAAGCACTTTTGAGGGATATCTGTGCCTGTACAGAGTTTGACACAGAGATGTAGTCTTTGAATTGAGGTTATATTTACTACCCATAGACACTCATAAGATGGAGGTAGATGCCTTCGTGTACATAGACTGAGTAATGACTGCATTGCACACAAGCTGTGCAGTGCTACTTAAGCACACCAATCTGGGCCTACATTCCAGATGTGCTGCATTCCAAGAGCAGAAATTTCTGTAGCACACTCCTAAGCATGGCTGATCCACAATTAACTTGTGCAGATCTGGCACAGAGAACTTGGCAGTGCAATCCCTTGTTCTGGTAACAGTTCACAAAACACCAGTTGATTACTGCAGCGTAACACACAAAGCCTCAAGGATTTCTATCACCATGCAGGTAGTTCATATTAAACAAGATTTTCAGAGGTATGATGGGACTCCATTCTCCTGTACAGCATATGTCTCAGATACCAAAATACTAGGAGCTATCAATATTAGGAGCACCAATATCTTGGCTTACTAAGGGTTTTTCCTACTCATAATCAGCAGGTAAGATTCACTAGCCTCAAATATCACTTAGGTATATGCAAATGGCTAAGCCATGCATGTGGTTACATTAATCGGGACCCAAATTCAGACACCTCTGGGGACTCGTTAACATTTAACTTGTGTCAGAGCACAAATAGTAGCAGTGTTCCCTTTGTGGCGTCAAATTAGGCCCATTAATTAGTCCCTATTAATACACAATCCCTGGGTGCCATTAGCACATTTCTATTGGCAGCTTATTCACAGCAAAGTTTCACTCACTCTAATTGCTCAAATTGTCTTTTCCAGTAATCTAACAGTTGCTTTTGGACAGAAACAGTAGTACAAACATAAGAAAATAAAATAAAACATACACCAGCTTTAGCACAGAACTTGGAGTGTGATCCAAAGGTCATTGGAGTTAGTGAAACAATTGTCTTCCATGAGCTTTGGATCAGGCTTCTTGAGAACAAATTTTTGCTAAAGTTTCAGCCTTTTTGAGAGCTCACTCTGCTATTTCATGTCCACTCTAATTTAACATAAATAGAAAGCAATTCTCCGGCCCTTTCTTGCATGAAACAGCTTGGATCCATTAATTGGAATGGTTCTCACGAGCAAGTGCTCTTTCGTACACAGGCTACATACCAAAGTTAGCAGTGTCTAAACAACAGCCCAGGAGTAGAGAAGTAAATTCTAATAAGAGCCAGTTAGATAACAGTGGTGCCAGTATTTCATATTCCACTATCATCTACATCTCTCTTTCTTCTTTCTCTTTTAAGACTGCTTCCCTCTGTTTGATTTCTTGCAGGTTCCCACATGAATGTGGGGAGAAACCATGACCCTGATTTTTCAATACATGTTGAAAAGTGTTACCCTTCTAAGGTTCAATACTGCATGATTTGCCTACTAAGATATCACAGTGGCAACACATTCCCACATAAAAAGGAGATGGAAGAATTCTGATATGTTCCTCTGGCTCAGCAGCCTCAAAAAAAATTGGCTCTACAAGTAGAGAAGCAGTATCACAGTTTCCACAACTTTTGCTGTCTGTAAAGTAGCTGTTCATTTCATGAGGATTGAATCTGATCAGCAAATTGCAAAATACTACAGTAGCTTAATTTACATAGAATTACATAGAAATGGCATAGAAGAAACATAGAATGGCAAAGACATGGTTAAGAACAATCCAGCTTGAAAAGAGTCAAATGCAATGACTGCACGAGTACAAACACAAGAATAATTCCACCCCACCCACCTCTCCAAAAACTCATAATGATTCATAAAAAGGCTGGGTCTTTTAATCAGGTCTTAATATCAGCAAAATTACATCACTCTCTAGCATGCTAATGAATTTATCTCCCAAGGTTTTATGCTAAGTGCTCTATCATGACCCTGAACATCTCCCACTTGGTATGCTGCAGATTTTAAAAGATCCCTTAGTAAAAATATGACATATACTTTACATTTGAAAGACAGTGGGAACACTTTCTTTACTGAAATAATAGCACAAGTCAAACAGCAGCCAAAAAGCTTGTGAAAAGCCAAAATGTTATTCAAAGTTGTTATTAAAATTCAGGGTGGTCCCTCTTAACCAAATTTCTGGCATTATAGCTTCATTTAGTGTGTTCACGGTACTCCACAGATCAACACAAACATAGAAACAGCCATAAAAAGTCACACTGCTGCTTCAGGATCCCATCTCCAACGAAGATGGGTACCATCTGCTTTCAGAAAGCAGCATAGGATTTCTAATTACTTTGCTTTATTCAAAGTGCACTTAGCACAAGTTACAAAATAATTTAGAAGTGTACTGGTCAATGACTCCTGAGAAGAGCACAGAAGAGCAGAACAAAGCAGAACTACTAAAGTCACCATGGTTGAGGCTAGAAGCAGGACAGTTCCATCTGGAGTAGACATCTCAGAAGCACAGGCAGCACCTAATTTCATCACCAGAAGGATGGGTGTATCCTTCACCCATCTCTCTATCAAGCGGCACTGCTTTAGTTATTTGCATCTCTCCCTTAGCCTCAGGCCTGGCTCTCCAGGAGCCTGAGATTAACATACGAGGCTGTGCAGTATCTTCTCTTCTTGGCAACTCCCTTGCCTATGCGTAAGTCTGAGCTGGGCTTTGCCACAAGCTGGAAGCCTCTCTCTTTCAGAGCTGAAATTTGGCACCCATTCATGAATTTTAGTGTAAATCTGACATACTCATATAAGATTAGATATATATTTCACCAAAGTCAAATCAAGCCTGATGTGGATTGGATAAAACTTTTTAAGATAAAGATTGTTCATATTTTTTCCTCATTTACCCATCTCACACCTTACCTTCTCCTTCAAGTAGTTATGATCAGCCTGTAGAATATTAGCCTGGCTTGTTTACCCAGGGTTGCTTCCAAGTTTCACATTAAGCAAGAGCAATGCTACTGAGGACTTGAGCCAAACCTAGTGAAATCCATAAAAGAAAGCTGCATCAGTTTTAATGGGCTTTGCAACAGGTCTCAGATATTTCAAAAGTGCTCCACTCCTACAATCACAGCATTGGCAGAAGCAGGGAAACAGTGGCCAAATGGCAGGACAATGTAGGGACATAACCTGGGGTAAAACTGGTAAATCTCAGCAGGAATTCCTAGCTCCAGTAGTTAAAGCTGAGCTACTGCTCCAGTGCAGAGCCTGTCAGCAGAGGAATTATCACTGTCATGACACTAGACCTATTATCTCAGTGAGATTTTAGAGAAAGACTAGCGTACATGGGATGGGCTCAGTCACTAGGCACGGAGCCTTTGCTATTTCCCTCAAGACTGTTGAGGAGCAGGAGTGTGCCATTTTCACATTTCTTTACTGGTGGGGAAAAGAAAGCCTTTCAGGTCTGTGAGGAACTGAGTCTTGGATGACAAATCATAGGTTAGCAGAAGGGAAAGACCTTAATCTTTCATCTGCATGTTGTCTTCTAGTTAGCAGCAGAAGCTTTCCCTTCATTAGACAGTAGATATCTACATAGGAGAGAGTCATTTCTCATGCCCATAGCACAAAAAAAAAAAAAAAAAAAAAAAGAAGCTCCAAGCAGGTTTTTCAGCTTATTAGATGGGACAAACAGAAATAGAAACAATGAAAAAACCCACATAGATTAACAAAGTCATAGTAGGCTGAGCACCCTCTGAACTATGCTGCTTTCCAGAACCAGGTCTCCTCTTGCTGTAGTCAGACATCATTACTTTGACTGCAATAGGACAGCATATGTGTGAAACAAGTCTTGTAATGTCTGCATTAGAGTAAAGGAGAAAATATTTTTTTCTGCTAGTCTTGGCATTTAATAAGAGTTACCAAATTTCATCTACTCTTCTTCAGAAAAAGGTCTTATTTCTTCATCAGGTAGCTGGGTAGCATTGCCTGATATTATCCATCCTGCATAGCTATGTGCATTCAAAGGTATCCAAACATCCTCCAACACATCACTGGGCAACACAGCCACCATCAGTTATTCTCTTTGTCTCAGCCCAACAAGAGAACTGAGTCCACAGTATTTTCCTCTTGGGGAGTTGTTTTTGTTGCACTCCTGAGTTTCTTCATGCACTGAAAATGCACATTAGGCTGAGTCCTACACAGTAGGACAACTGATTGAGTTATGTGAGTAACTGCAATTCCTCAAAGCGCCCTGGGATGTGTAGCACTCTGTATGCATAAATCACTCATAAGAGCAACTGGAATAAAACTTGTGACTGGCAATGCAGGATTCTGAAATGCATCTGAAGTGCTTGGGAAGGCTTTGCAGTGACACAGCTCCCTGTGCATTGAAAGGTATGCACTGAAGCTCTGTAAGCCTGGTCACCCATTTCCCTTGATAGCTTTAAAACAGACCAAGACAAATGATATACTTCTTATTTAATCTGTGCTGATGCAGAAAGAACCACTTTCTGGAACTCTTTTTTATTGGTATGAAAGTATCTCATCAAACATTTATGTTCATTCTTTTTTTTTCTACCTCAGAGTATGGAATTCTCCTGGTGGCATATTTATTTGTTCTAATACTGAATATATACTGAAAGCTGCCTGAAATAGCCCAGCCTCTTAAAGAGATTAGATGTCAGAAGTGATGGGAAGCGTCTGAAGGAGAAAAACCGCTTGGCTACCAAGGAGAGCTGAGTGGGTCAAAGAACCATAGCTGTCATTTTTTTGTTACGTTTTAAATCTAGCCCAAATGAAGAATGGGCCATAAGTGTCTGTCCATGAGAAAAGAAACAGCAATGCATGTTAGTTAATTATGGAGAGGTGTCCACAGCAAAAAGCACAAAATGCTTTACAATGATTAATAATCTCTGTCCTCCAGGAGAGAAAAAAATGGGTCTGCTGTGAAGACACCATGCTCATTAACATGTTTGTTTTTCCTGGTGCTCTGCTACCTTGCTGCTGGCCTGCTAAGTTTTAGAGCCCACTGGTTCTGGCATGCCACAGCACTTCCTAAGGAAGTGTTACTACAAACTAAGATAGAGCAATGAAAATATTAACTCCCTTCCAAAACACTACAGCCCAATCCATTGCTTGATTGTGCCCTATGACTGCAAAGCCCAAAAAGGAAAAGCCCTACTTTGGAACAGGACCCACTTCTATATAACGCTCAGATCCATGCACAACAGGAGGACAACAACCTTATTTTTATCCCTTCCCCATTGGCAGAAGGCTCGTATTACAGCAGGTATAATTAGTGCAGAGATATCAGAGCTGAAACAGCCAGTAAAATGTCAGAAAGGAAGGCCTAATAAGCTAATGGGGGACACACCACCCGGACATCTATGGGACACAAGTTGGACAAAACCAGCATCCTGCCAGTGGGCCACATAGGGCTGCCTCAGGACAGGTGACAAGCCAAGTGTTGGTGCTAGCCCTGCACAGGCTGGCACTTACCAAGGGTTGCAGCCTCACAGGGCTGAACATGGGAAGGCAAGGCAGGCAACAGGCTTCCTTGGTGGCACAGCAAAGGGCAAGCCAATACCGAGGTGTCCAGAGCCAGGAGCAGACAGGTCAAGGACACAGCAAGGCCCTGGTGTGGCTAGAGACAGAGTCAGCAGTAGCCCAGCTAAGAGACAGGCAGCAGACCCTAGGCTGGGCTGAAATAGGTTGCTGGGCTCACAGCACAGGTGGGGGTTCAGGGAAAGCCAGTCAGGATCATTAAGGCCCATTACTGCTTTCAGGGTTTCTCTCAATTCTCTTTTATTATTGCTAGTGACTGTGGTGGATAATTGGACCCCAGCACACATTTGAGCAATGGTCTGTGCAGCAGTAAGGCAGTTACTCAGCCTTCTGGGCTTACCACCCTCAGAAGATAGAGGGGCTGTTTCAAGGGGATCCATCCTGCACTCAGACACAGCTCTTGCCTTTCTCTCTGCAGAAAAAGGCCAATCTCTCCCTGACATTTCAACCCCTGGTAGAGAAGGAGACATGGGCTGTAAAGGAAACATTGACTGTACACTGAACATATTTCACCAGCCACTTGGGAGGAGTAACTTTGCCAGTTCACAGCATGTGGGATCAGCAGCCAGCTGCAATCCTGTCCAGTTCAGACTCATCCACAACTAAACACAAGGTTCGGTTGGTTTTTGTCATTATTCTGGTTTTGTGTTGTTTTTTTTTTAAACTTTTGTTAGCCAACCTTTTAAGTGGTGCACTTTTTTGTTGGGCTACCTCCATTCATGGCCTAAATTAGAGCCAGTAGATCACGCTGGTATCAATGGCCCAGACCCCAGCTGGGCTCAATTACACTTGGAGGTGACCTGCATCTCCCAGAGTCACGACCAAGTGCCTCACATTAGGCATAGAGATTAGTACAGTGCTCAGCTTGTGGGACAAATAGCTTTAAATCTTCTGATAGAAAGCATATGAAATGATGAACTCTAATTTTCTCATGCTATGGGTGAACCTTGAATAAAAGAAGCTCTGACCTTCATGAATAAATCCACTTTACATTCCACCTCCCTTGCACACAAACTAAAAGTTTTCCATTTTAACAGATTTGTTTCCCCCATTAAATAATCTCCTTCCTTCGCAATGTTGCTATTCCTCAGCTGCAATGAGAAAATCGATACTACGCAGTCATTTCTCCTCTCTCAACGTCCCCATCGAACAGAACCGCAGCGCTGGGCCCAGCGGCAGGAGAGTAACTCAACCACTGCTGGAGCAACGCTGCCCTCTCGTGGGAAACCCAACACGTGTGCATGCTGATGCTTTTGCAACTTTGTTGTCGTTGGGTCTTAGTAACACACCCAGGCTGGAATAACCCCCTTTTTACTACTTCCCAAGTATGTGTGTTTATAAGGAAACTAAATAGAGACATTACACAGTCACCTTGAACCATTGCATGCTCAGCAGGAGAGATGGAGTCAGAGTCACAGAATCATTAAGGTTGGAAGAGGCCTCTAAGATCATCCATCTAGCCAACCATCGTCCTACCACCAATATTTCCCACTAAACCACGTCTCTAAAATACCACATCTACACGTTTCTTGAGCACCTCCAGGGACAGTGACCCCACCTCTCTGGGCAGCCCATTCTAATGTATCACTACTCTTTCTGAGAAGAAATGTTTCCTAATATTCACGCTGAACCTTCCCTGGCACAGCTTGAGGCCACTACCTCATCTTATTGCTTTTATCTGGAAGAAGAGGCTGACTCCCACCTCACCAGCACCTCCTTTCAGGTCCTTGTAGAGAGCACTAAGATCTCCCTTAAGTCTCCTGCACAGCGTATAATCCCAGTTCCCTCAGCTGCTCTTCATAAGACTTGTGCTCCATACCCTTCAGCAGCTTCACCATGATATTCACCCTGCAACATAGCTCTAAACATATGCTGATTTGCCTCCCTTACACATATGCAGGAAAGGGATGGCACAACTCTCCCTTCTTGCCCAGAAGGTTTCACTTTCTTGTTCCCAGGGTCTACAATCCCTCCCAGCTCCCCTCACAAGGGGGAGCAGATCTCTGACTTCCTCCTAGAGAGGTTCATGCTCCAGCTGGGAAGTCTTTTGTCTGCCTCCTCCAACAACTCTTGCTACCTATTCACTTCTCAGCATTTTAGCCCTTAACTAGCATCCTAAGGCAAGGAAGGAGCACACAGACCTTTCACAGTCTATTACCCAGAACACCTACACGGTATCCTTCAACTGGCCTGACTTTTGAGTTTCTCACATCACTTACTATCAGCTGAGCAGTCACAGTTAGATCTGGTTTTTGAATAGTGTGTTTCCCTTCTATATAGCTGTATGGCAAACAGGTATCAGATTGGAAAGATTATCCTGTCACAAAGTAGGAATGAAATAAAGACTGCACCTGTGTCCTAGCTCACCAAAGGGTTCCCAGAGGGAGGATCTCCAGATAGAGATCCTTCCTCATGGGGAGTCAGCCCTTAAATGGGGTCTAGGAGGGGTTCGGCCAAGGCTCCACCCCTTCCAGTCACTCAGGTGAAACTGTGTTCACCTGTGCCACTGCAGCTAACTCAGTGCTCACCTCAGGTGGTCAATCAGAGGTTCAGGTCATGATTCAACAGTTCCCATACACCCTTCCAAGCACCTCAAACCTGTCATGATTTCTGAACAACTACAGAGTATTACACTTTCTCTTAATTGTTCATTTCAAGAGATACCTATAGATTTTTGAACATTTCTCTGCACTCCACTGGATGAGGTACACTGCAGGCCAAGTCCAGGCGGAGATAAGATCTCCATGTCTTCAGCATAGACCCTCCCAGTGAACTCCTGAGTCTTGTGACTTAACCTCACTCACATGTGCTTTCATGGCATAAGAAACCTGACAGTCCCTGTGCAGTAAGGGCTTTTGCAGCACAAAGCTTCCACTTACCCATGTCTGGTTCCCTTCCCTCTCCAGAAAGTCAGTCTGGCACTTTAATCACAGTTGAGCTGTCAGCCTGTAAATCCCCAGCTCCACACACCTGAAATGTGTCCACTGGTGAAACAGTGCCCAGGATTTTCCTGGCAATGGTTGATGTCAAAGGAAGAAGTTGCAGAGTTTGCAAATACCCTGAGGTGGCTGCTGCTGCAGTCAGTTTTTCCACAGTGTCTGTCCCACATCTGTTCCCTGGCATATGCCCCTAAAAGCCTAATGCAAGCCTGCAGCCCCTTTTACAAACACAGAGGGCCATGTTAGAGGGCCTCTAATTTCCCCATTTTCCCACCCAAACCACAAGCTCAGCCACATACCTTTAGACCTCCTTATGCTCTCTGCTGTTTCTTTGCTTCCTTTCTCCCTCCATGTGCTCTTTGCATCCTCTTGTGGTGCTTGTCCCCCTGCACAACACATTATTTAACAGTTTTCTCCGGAGAGGAGATAAACTTTGTCTCTCCAGTCTTCACTTGCTCCTACCTGCTGACCCACTGGTCTTTGGGGAATGCCACAAGATCTTCCCCTTCAAAGCACTTCAGGAAAGGAAATATTTACAGGAAGAAGTGGCCTTGCTGAGGCTGATCCCCATGGGTGGCTTCATGGCAAGGCCTTGGCTGCTATTGTCCAGCTGGTGTTCAACACATTGCAGTCCCACACTGAGGCCTGATGGACCTAATAATCAACGCACAGCTGGGAGCACACTGAGATCACTCCTGTCTTTGCCACCTGTGTGAAATGGCTTTTCCCCACCCATGGCTGCAGCTGCATGTGAGTGAAGGCCCCAGAGAGGCCCAGCCACACCACCCCATCATTGTGCTCAGATCCTCACACCAGCAGGAGCTGCTTGCTCCCCTGCAATGATGCATGCTAATTTGTCAGCCAGAGGGTGTGAATGCAGGAAGAAAAACCCCTGATGCTAACAGATCCAAGGCTGGACATACAGGAGACACCAAAATATCTCTTACTTACCTCTGTCATTGATCCTTTTCCTGGTCAGAAGGGGAAGGGAAGGGAAGGGAAGGGAAGGGAAGGGAAGGGAAGGGAAGGGAAGGGGCCTTTTGTCCAAACCTTTCCTTCTGAAAAAAGATTGGCCACAACATTTGCACACTTTGTTAAGGGTAAGTCTGGATTTTTGTGATGTTGTTTTTTCTCAGGGTGGGCCTCTGCATGGCCTTGACTGAACACTTTGGGAGCAGTGAGATTGAAAAGTTGCCCTTAGAGTCAGCAGAGATTCATCTGTATAAAACGAGTTTACGAAAAACATACTCCACATCCTCCTGAAGGGCTCAGAATTTTGCTCAAAGCCAACAACAAAAAAAAAAAACAACGTGAAAGTGAGCCATTTCCAGGGCTTTCTGTACAGGTGCACTGGTGGCTGTTCAACACATAAGGTGGACATAGTTGGTATTAACTCCAACAAATGCAAAGCAACCCATTGCAAGCTGAAAAAGTATTGTCCATGATGTGTGGTCACCTTGCACAGTTGGCTGTATGTGCTGCTCCAGACCTGGCTACAGATACAGAACTCAAAAGGGAGATCCATGCAGTTGCATTTGGGCTGAGAATTATATCAGGCATTATTTGTTTGCCCTCAAAGAAAAACAAGATCTCATTTCCAAGCTGTTAATGGAAACAGTCACAGGTTCTGAAGCTTTTAAAGGGAGAAAAAATAAAGAAAGAAAAACACACAAAGTTGTTTTGCTAACATGAGTAACGTTACTCAGCATTTGTAATGAAGTTAAGCTTCTGATTGCTTCCCCATCTAGGAAAGAGTAATTTCCACTGAAGAAGTGCAGGGAATAGTATTTCACCAGACAGAAAATCATCAGCACTGCTGTGACACTTGCTTTTCTGCTCACCTCCAGAATCTCCTTCCAGAATCTCCTTCCAGTTTCCTTTTTCTATACAGAAAAGGCATGCCTTCTTGTCCTCTGGCTGATGCACAGCAGAGGACACATGGAGAGAATAGAGAACAGGTTCCAGATTGGGCGGCCAAGCCTCGCTGGTGGTTGCAAGAGCCTCAGGAACAAGCTCACTATTATGGATTCTTGGCTTTGGTTGGAGGAGTACTGAGATGTTAAAGGCCCTCTGCTTGGGCATTCAAATTTGAAAACTTCTTGAAGGTTTTGGGCCAACTGATTTAGCGAACCAACATTAATGAGCCCGTGGCACAGGCAAGACTGGAGTTGTTGATTTCCAGCCCCTCATGCCTATTTTTAGTTCCAAAATCAGATAAACGGTAAAAATCAGAAGCAAACTGACAAACAGAGAACCTGCTGGAAAACAGCAGCTGGGTACTTTTGACTTTCTTCCACAAATAGCTTTAAGGAACAATAACAAAACAGCAACAACAAAGACACGGACAGAATAAATCAGTGATCAACTGTTTTTACAGGCTCCTCATTTGACTTTTTAGGAAAACTACATTTCTGCACCATGCTCCCAAGCAGTTCCTGGCCATCTGAAAGCAGGAGCTGTGCTTCTTTTCAGATAACTCTTTTGCCTTGATGCACCGGTGCTAGTTTTCAGAAGCAGTAAGGCCATCAGCCTGCTTGCCCTTTTTAAGGTTATTTTAACGCCCTCAGCAGCACAGTGACAACTTCTGAGTTCCCAGTAAATAACAGTAAAGTCTAAGCAGGATCATTTGAGCTTGAGGCTTGATATTTTTCTTCATGTACCTCAGTAATAAGACCACCTTTGGGTGACCAAGAAGCAACTTCTAGTAGTTCAAAGATAAATGTTTACCTTGGAAGAAAAAAAAATTACATTTGTATTGTCTAACTTGTGCAGGCACTTCAAGAAAACATATTCCTGGGCAATAAATTGGCCCCAAGCAACGGTAAAACAATGATAAAATGAATAAACAAAGACGTGCAAAATTTTCAGGGAAAATATGAGTATCTGCTTGGGTTAGTCTACTACAGCATATATCCTGTAGAAAAAAAAAGTAAAATTTGATCATATTTTTAAACATCTATCATGATGCAGATATATTAGGAAGCCTAATTTTGGCATTCTTTAATGTTTTCTATGTTTGTTGGGAGGAGGGGAGCAAGACAGAGTGAAACTTTTGATCTTTAAACATAGCGTAGACATACACAGCGTGCACTGGAGGTCATAAAAACACACCAGGATGCAAACATTTATTTTAAGCTGTCTTGTATTTAGGACTTTACAGAGCACCCAGGAATGGTTGTTTGCCTTTTTTTTATTGCAGAATCACAGTAACATTTGTAGAAAGGCTGGAACAGGGCTGTAACGAATCACCTTGAAACTGGACAGCAGCATGGATTTCATTACAGAAAAAAAGACCTAGCACTCAGAAACGTATTTTTAAGGTGTGGATGACAACCTGAAGTAGCCCAGAGCCAATGTTTTTATAGACTCCATTATCTTCCAGACTTGACCTAAAAGCTTCATAAGAAGCAAAGTTATTTAGAATAATCTGATTTATAAGTGATGTCCATAAACCACAACTTTTCCACAAGCAGTTGCACAGTGACAAGCAGCACTGTCTACACTGTCATTGGTAAATGCTTTGCAAAATGAGATGACTTGTCATTTTAACACCAGCATCCAAGTCCATATATTGAAACTAAACCCTAAAGTTAATTAATTACAGTAATTTACTGGAAATCAGGACAATATGCACAGACTCTTTTCAAAACTTGAAATAAGTATTTTGGAACAGGTGAGCTTTCAGCTGGTAAGATTATGTATATGGATACTGTAAAATTGAAATTTAAGATGTTTATATCGTTTATATCTTTGAAGGATATGTTGAAAGTTACAGAAAACAACAGACGTATCGAAGGACTCCTTAGAAAGGATTCCTCATGCATTTTTAGGACTTTTAAACAAGCCTTTGGTATTCTCTCTCTCCAGAATACTTTTTTCTGTCACGTTCTCCCAGGGGGCTCAGACTCTGGGGAATCAGCACTTCCACCAAGGTCTGCAGGGCTCTTTCCATGGAAGACATTTGAAGAAAATGATCCACAGCAGCACCAAGAAACGTGCTGCCTTTGAACAAGGCTGTTGCTTGAGGCCAGGCACAACTTGCTGACCTACTTTGGACAAGGATTTATTGACATCCCGGGCTGCAGCCTGCCTCCTGTGCCACTGCCAGGAGAGCTCGAAGCACAGCTGCTGACAGGACGATGATTAATTTGATTGTCGCCAGCACGGATCTGAACATAAGGCTTGCTCAGTAGGCACATAAAAGGAAACTCAGTACAGTCACTTGGGTTTTGCTGATAAGGGAGTGAGGGAAGGAGAAAAACAAATCCCAGCACAGTTTAAGGCTTCGGCCAGACAACAAGGCCAGCCCCTCTAGCACAGGGATCTTTGCACTGGTCTTCTGTCTCTGGGTGAGTATGGCATGGTACAGCCAGCCAGGGGAGGCTCAAAGGTAACACACTACACAGTTGGCCCTTCAGTAGGAGTGAAGCCATCGTTCCTCATACAGAGTGCAAAAAAGACAGTAGGATCACCAGGAGTATGTCATGGAGATGTCCTTCTGCCTCACCAGTCTACCAAGTGGTTATTTCAAACCATCTTGGCTGTTTATACTGGTAGACACCACAAAGATGTGCTGTAGAGCCACGTGACAAATGCAACATGATGAAAAGTGTGAGTTTTCAGACTGTGACGAGCTATACTTTGTGCACATCAGTCACAACCCATGATCTAGGCAAAAACATCTCTGTGGATCAAAGGGTCAGCCACTGTCAACTGGAAGTAATTTTCCTTACAAGCTACAGAGGTCTGCAGGTGAAATTATTACAAGACTGTAACTACTTGGTGCCAACTGCAATGACAGTGCAATAGAAACCTCTATAATTTGATTTCTAACACAGGCATTTACAATACTTAATCACAGAACCTGGTTCCTTATTATCTTGCACTTTTTGTCATCATTTCAAACCTCCCCAAAGAGACTGTGCAATGTTGCATAGTCATCTTCTTATTTAATTTCCTGGTAATGTTTACTCTCGCTTTGCACAGCACTGCTCCAACTGGAATATGATGGAAATACTTCCCCATCATTTTGTGCATTCTATCTTCACATGTGTCCAAAGACACAGCTGAAGGAGGTACTATGCTGGGGGTCAGATGAGGTTTCAAGACCCTGTAATGATTAAAGGAAGACTCCTAAAACCATGCCAGTCCAAATCCCTAGATGATGGCATCACATGTACAGTAAAAGCTCTTCCTAGGGAACAACCAGACATTATCCATGTTTTGGGTAAAGTTGAAAAGAAAACAGCTGAGTAGCAAAGTATTCGGGATAAAATGTTCTCCGGCAATACCTACTTACAATGCTCACCAGAGTAGAGGTGTAAAAACAGCCCTTTAACAATAACCAGGTCTGCGGCAGGGCTCTATGTTCAAGCTGAAAATGGGAAACAGTGTCTTGGAAAATTACTACAAATTACAGGCTCTTAGAACAAATAAAGAACAAATATTTTTGCTATGGATTGCTGCAGCCAATGTGAAAAAGAAAAAAAAACAGCAGAAGGAATAAGACTATGTTTCAATAATTGTAATACCTGAAAGGCATACACATGATTAGACTACTCTAATCTAGTCCAATTCGTTAAAGAGTGGGATTCATTTTAAGTGCAAAACTATGTATGTCTCTATGACAGAGTTAGTCCATAGTGCTTACCACTTTTCCTGTACACCTGAGTGAGAATTGCCTGCAATTGTGTGAGAGAAGTTTCTTGTTTACCTTACTGGTTCAAATGACAAATTGGCTTCCTCTTGAAATTCAAATGGAAAAACTATAATGCTGCGCTTTGTAAATTATTATCAAAAGAAACCAAAAATCATTTTCTAATTAGAGTTTTTCAGGGTTCTTTTCACTGAAAATCTTGGGTTTTTCAGGGAGCAATTATTATGCAAGCAGTGATGTTTTGAACAAAGGCTTCAACAGTGCTCGATAAATTCTCCAACTATTATTCATTCTATTAAATGGAATTTGGAATTTATAGAAACTCCATCTCCTCTGGCTGGCATAGTTTCCTTACTACAAATTAATTTCCTGCCAAAAATGGTTTGCTTTTATCTGATGATTCAAAGCAGTTCCTTTGATAGAAAAGTGAAATAATTTAATCATTTATTTATTAAACTAACCCACAATTTGGAAGAGGAAAAAGAAGCAATCAACTGGTTTCTTGCAAGTCTTCAAAGATGACGCACGTTGTTACAATAACCAGATACTTGGAGTTTGTTCAAGTCGTTACCATTTAAACATTAAGATCTAATTAAATCTTCTAATTTTATAGAAGATCTTTTGGCTGATTTCCCAAAAGCATGTAAGGCTCCCATGGAAAACCAGGTAGTGGGAATCTGTCCAAGTCTTTTCCTTACAGTAATATCATTTGGGGAACACAAGCCCAGCTGAGGGAAAATATTCAAAGTTACGGTCAGTGTAACCACGTACAAAACCATAAATAGATTAGACACAAAATGAAAGGTGTGCATTACCTCCTAGATTTTATTTATTTATAAACATGGCGCTGTGTTTGTGTTCTGTCAAGTAGAGTTTGGTGGTGACGCAACATGGACTCTCTCCAAAGTCTGAATACCTCTTTAACTCCAATAAACAGTCTTATATTTTCCTACAGTCCAGTCTCCCCCACAGAACAGTTATTGAAAGTGACCTGTCTCCAGTTAACATGTCTCTCTGAATCACGGCCTCACAGTAAGAACTCAGTGAGCTCAGCTTTTACAGAGTTGAAGCTATCCTGCAGGCAACACCGAGATTTGGCAAACATAAAACATGGGCAATGATAGCTAAGTGTGGAACTTAGTTGTTCACATTACTGCTCCTCTACAGGTCACTGCCTTTTCCTTTAACACTGGAATCAAAGACCAGAAACAGAACTCTCTAAGTGGGCTGCTAATTCCCTGAACACTGATGAGTGATGTGATCTAAACTAGTCACTTGCACAGTGATCCATTGGTTATACGAGCAACTTTGCTTTTCAGATTAAACTCTTGTTTCTTTTCTGTATGTTCTATAATCTAACCCTGTACTGTGCCTGTTATGATTTTTACATCTTGTGTATTTTCTCAGTCTACTAAGTTGTTTTTCAAAAGCGATGCAAACTTCCAAAGAGACTAGAGGTTTAAATCTGCAAAGAGAGATGTAAGCAAAGGGAACACCATTTGAAAGAGAAAGTAGAATATTTATATATCCTGGCACTAACCAAGAAGACATATAAGGTTAACAGGCTCAATACACGGCATTAAAAAAGAAAAAGAAAGGGAGAGAAACTGTTTTCCAACAGGCTGCCATCTCAGACTTCTGAGTGTTGGAAAGAACCAGTAGGCCAATCTCCATTTCTCTTCAGTCTTCAAATGATTTGGCAGTTGTCTACTTCTTGCTCTATGTTCAACAGATGAAAATCACGGAGAATAGAGCAGATACTTAATTAAACTATTTCCTTTATTTTACATAATTTTAAGTTCCTGACCTCCATCTCAATCTGTCCTTACAGCATTATCACAATATAATCTCTTTCTTTCACACATTTCCTCCTTTCTGGTACTCTAAGTCCACTTCATCCAGGTTCTGTCCCATGTTATCTTTCTTATTCTTTTCTCAGCAGGCTTAAGCTCATGAGTCTTAGTTTAAGAAGCTTCACTACTTCCTGGAAAGATCTGTTTCACCAGCAGTGTCCTATCTTCACCTATAGGTATTTGATTCCTACAGCATGGGTAGTAGCCATTCTAAGCACTCAGAAGCAGGTTTCTGCTGTCTGGTAAATACTCCTATGTTTGAAAACTCTAACATTACAGCAAAAATTGCTAGATTGTGTAAAACAAAATTGCTCTCATTATGATTATTTTAAGTTCTGTGAAAGTTTGTTGTTAAAATGGGTTGAAGCATTTAGCCCAGTCTCAAAAGGTTTCCTGCAATACTGGCGCACCTTTGCTTTGTGGAAAGTTTACAGAACAGTTATTTTCTTGGTCTGTTTATAAATCCATTGCAAAACAAAAATATTCCACAAATCACCCTCCTCCAGCAAGTTCTCTACAAAGCCAATTCACTTCAAGTGTTCAAATTACTGTCAATAAGAAGTGATGACAATGTACTGCAAAACTCCAAGGAACTATAACCAGATAAGAGCTTCTTTAATGGGTACATGCACTAGAGGAACTGTAGTAGCAGTCTGTAATAATTGTCACTTCTGATCACCATGGGAACCAAACAGAGGTCTTCTTTGCAGAAAACACATTAGTAGTGACTCACCGACTGCTTGGGAAGCATGATTATTGAGAATCACTAGACTTGTGTGGGTGACAGAGAACAATATGCCAGTGCATTACTAAAAAAACTGATGCCATTTCAACCATACAGCAGATTCCTTTGCTAGAGATGCAGGATGAAATCAAGTAAATCAGTGCTTTGTGCTTGCGTTCAATAGTAACAAAGTCCCCCTTTATGTTCTGCTGTTTCAGCCCCGTGTGGCCTCCACTATGAGAGGATTTTGCCCCTAGAGAACGATGTCCTCTATATCACATTTTATAGTGGGCTTTACCAGGGTGTCCACAACCTTCTTATTGATGGACTTAATGCTTGAGCAACACAGAAGTTCAGAGCTATGTTGCATCCTCTGAACTGCACTGCAGTGTGGATGGCGCACACAAGATGGGCAGTATCTCTCCCTGGGCCACCCAGAAACTGAGAAGCTGAGTCCTCACAACTAAGCTCCAGGTTCTGCAGTCAGAAGAAAGAAAAATAAATGAACTGTACCATTTGTGTAATTCAAAGGGCCAGCTGTCTTCTAGGTGGAACGGTTTGTGCAATGAGACAAAAATTAGCACCCAAGAAGAAAGCAGAGCTGTTTTTCAGCAAACAGCTGTAGTTCCAAACCTGTGTTTAGGTGGTCTAGAATTTTTTAAGATTCAGTTGTCCGAGCTGAGATATGTGACTTCCAGAATAACATTTCTGGGCTCTGAAAGAAGCCCAGATTGGAGATCCTCAGATTATGAAGCCTGAATCCACCATCTTTGCTAAAGTCCTTTCAGAGTGCAAAGATACTTCCTCAGCGTGGGCTGGAGAGTGACAACATGAAATAGCATTTCAGCCCAGTATTTAAATGTTCCTTCTTTAAAAATAGTAATTCAAGAAGTTTTGACAAAACCAAAGTATATTCCTTAATAATAACTCTGTCATTCAATGGCTTCTTGTTTTCTGTTTGCAATTCTCACACTGAACCATCAATGAGAGCCTAAACATCTTCCAAGGGTGCCATCAAAAACGCAGCTGTCAGCTGGCATATAGGGTTTCTTTTTATGTTCCTCCTCCTTACAGAAAAATCCACAGATTGTAAGTTTTGAAAGACTATGCTCATTTCTCCAAGAAATGTCATGCGCTTTTATTAACAAAGGCTTAGGAAATGCAACTCACCATAGAGGAATTTTGATGAGCAGACAATTAGTTCCCTAAGTGGAATTTGGCCAAGACAGAATACAGTGCACTATCATAAAGTTTCTACATCTCTGGGTCCTTGGGAAAACAAAAGAGTTTGCAAATCTAAGGCAAGGCCATGGCCTTAGCTCTCCAGCTTGACAAGAACAGCCGTGCATGGGATATATGAATGTAGATCTACTACCGAGGTTTCAGCCCATGATAATGAAACATATGTCAGTTGACGGTAAGCTTTTGTGGTGAAAAGATGCAGAGGAACAAAAACATTAAGAAAGAAACCACCATACCTCCCACACATTCAAAGGATTAATCATTATCAGTGCAATTCTGCAGCGTGCTCAGCTCTTTGTAACTTTGCACAAGAAAAATCAGGTGATGACGTAAAACAAGAAAAAGTTTCAACTGCCAACAAGTTTCGACTCCTTCATCTGTCCCACCACCAGCTCCTGGGAGTTATTCTTCAAGACCACTTTATTTTGTTCTCAATCCACACAAGGGGATTCAGGTGTCAGTAGCAGAACAAGAGCTGTTTGAATACAGCCCGGTCCATTTTTACAATGATTCTTCCCAGCAAGGGGAGATTACTGGTGTCTATCACTGGCTTTTCTAACTGAACTATGATGTATCCTAGGATGATTGGCTTCTTGTTGGTTTTTCGGGGGATTTTTTTGTTTGCTTTTTTGTTTACTTTCCTTTGGGAAAGGCAATCATGGTTAGTTCAGACATGGGCCTCACTGTTCTCTGCTAAATAAACTTGTGCTGTTCAAATCATTTAGATTGTTTGTGGAGCATGTGATGAGGAAACTATATCCTTAAGCTATGGTAAGGTGGCAGGAAGCAAAACTGCACATTTATTACACAACACTATTTGAGTTCTCATCAGCTTGGCTTGTAAGAACAGGGGTCTGCAGATGTAATTTACAGACATTCATTCATAATGAGATATTTTAACACCAACTCTTAATCTTCAAGTTATTTCATCTTGGTTCTAGGTTGAAGGGGTCAAGTATGAATTGTATATTTGTCTTTAGGACCTGGAAGCTTGAAAGCACTGATAAGCAAAGCAGCAGAGTTCTTGAGAACAGAAATAAGTATTGCCACAAACACTTAAAAGGTGGCAAGCAAGAAGTATTTTTATATACTTCTCGTTACAGAGCTCACACTAACTAAACTACTGCTTGTTTTAAAGCTGAAGCTGCAAGAAATAATGGTCAATAATTGCTTACTGGTCTTAACAGATATCGGTGAAATGGGCAGGGATTTCAGGGTTCTCAGTGTTTCATTTGATGCCCAAAGTTTCTGCTTTGCTTTTGCTTTTTATTTTCAAAGTGGTCATTAATTTACTGTAATACATGAAAGTGGTGTGGATTTCTTTTTAAGAGTGTAACATCGTGTCTTTTTTAATAAGTTTGAGTACCAAATTATGCAAAAAAGTTTTAATAACTATAATACTTGTTCAGCCATATGGAAATGTACCATCTCACTTGATTTCTGTTTTGTGAAAAACCTCCAGGTGTTATAAATGTAATGAATTTCAACCCCCCATCCATAATTTCATACATTAATATGCTGAAATAATAATAACAGCTATTTGCCATACTTGAGATGATAGGAGATAAGACACAAAACTCAAATAGTGATCAAACTCACTACATCTCAAGAGGACACAACGCTGGATTTTAGTCCAGCTATCTCTGACAATACCATCACTTCACCCTTACCCAAGGAAATGCCATTGTAAGGTCATATAGAATGGAAAACATAACATAATAGTTTGCTTCATTCATTTTTTTTTCACGTAATGCTTTATAAAAGAGATAAAGCTGAAGAAAATGAAAACAGACACACATATTACGATGAGATACACTGTCCTTATTTAAACAAATTTCCTTGAGCAATGTATTTTTAAAAGGTGAAAATTAAATGCTAGTATTTGTTTCAACGTATAAAATTGATGATAGTAATTATAAACAGCCCAATGGTCTTTTGCCTATTTCATCCTAGTAAGTTTTCACAGCAAAAATAGTAAAATTTGCAATATTACCAAAAAGATGCAAATCTGTTTAATATATTACTCTGAAGTAAATTAACAATTAATTTATAATAATCTACCATAGGAACTATTAAGTGGACAGTAATAATGATTTCCTATACAAAATCTATTAAAAATTTTTGGAGAAAATATACAAAGCGTAGCTAATAGCTGATGAAATCTGCAATATGGCCACAGAGTAATAACTTGCAGATCATCAAAGTTAGCTCTTGTGCAGAAACATCCACCATGAGTTCATTAATTTCGTTTTCCTCTGGAGAACAGCAGGAGATTTCCATAACGCAATCATCATAGCAAACAGATTCAACGTTGTACTTTAAGCTTTACCCGTAGTTGGTTTTTTGGTGCTCTGATCTGTCTTGCTCTCTGGAAGGCTACGTAAATATAAAAATCTTCAGCAGAAAGACAACTCTCTCTAAAGTACTGGCAACTGGTCTTTGCAGAAAACTGCTAAAAACATAAAAAAATTAGGGATAAAAAGATTTAGCTGAACTGGTAAAGCTACACAGCAACACTAAACGTAAAGCAGCTAACGAAGTCTCTGCTAGAAGCTGTAAGATTTGAGGTCTATGCCCTCCAGACACACGTGCACATAAACTCTTGGAGCTCGTTGGACAGTATGCAGCTTTAAAGGTGCGCATCTGTGCAAGTTTTCTGTAGCCTGAATGAGCAGCCAAGCTTTGGTTTTGCACCAATGAAGCCAAAGAGCACTTTCAACTATTCTGAACAGTAAAAAAAACTCAGATATCAGTCATCAACCACGAATAGAAAGCCCCAACCTCAAGAAGGTGCCTCAGCCTTGCTCAGATCGAGCATGATTGTGTTCTTGGCTCAGACACCTTGGCCAGGTTACTGAAATTAGCATGATGACCAACTTCAGTTCTCTCTGCATGTGAGGGTAGAGCCCATGGAGCTTTAACTATTCACATGATTAAAGACAACCAGTATGGTTGTGTTCTGCTCTACTGGCCCTGCATCCAGCACCAAGACCAGCCGGAACCATTTCTGGTTCTTCATCTAAATTAGAAAAGGGTTTTCCTTTCTATAGGAAATGTTGGCAGCTTTATAATCCCCCCTCTTCCCCAGCTGAACACCACACAGCTCTCTTTTGAAATTTGTCTATGTTTATTCAGTTCACATTCTGAATGGAAGATAAGCTTGTTTTGTTTTTCTTCAGACATGAATTTGTAAAGGACTTCTTTTAATTAGTCATCTAGTTGAAACTCTTAAGTCAGATCCTATAAATTTTCACTGTCCCATTCTGGCCAGCAGAGAACAAAGCACCACAGATTCTCTCCTAACAGGAGGAAAGCTCCAGTGTGTCACATACTGGGTGCCTCACGTTGATCTGCAAGTTCGCCCCAAAAACAGAGAAATATTTGACTGCAGGGCTCATGCTGGCCTACACGCTGCTGAGTGCACCCTACACACAGCAGGTCTCATACTGCTGCAGGGCCAGCTGCAGTGTGGTTGAAGGGGAGGACAAAGACATTTGATTTTCATTTGTACTCAAACAGGGAAAGATGCAGTTTCCTTGCTTCACGCTTCTCATCAAGAAGGTGGCTTTACCCACTGCCTCGTTTTTGTCTGCACCATAAGACCTGACCCTGGTTCAGCCCTTAGAAGTCACAGCGCAGCTGGAAACACAAGCAGGCGACCCCCAGACTCCTGACAGCAGTTCAAAGAGCATCACCACCTGGTTTCCTTCCAACTAACACATCCCAAACACATAACAATAATTAAGCCATACTAACCTCCGGCTGTTTGGATCTTGATGTGTTTATTTCCTTCTAATCTTAATTAGAAAACAAAAGGTAAAGAAGGTTAAAACATTGTAACACATCACCCATTTAGAACACGGTTAAACAAAGCATGCAACAGAGGTACTACTGTTCCAAAGACAGCTGCTATTATTATGACAGTGTTACTTTTCTTCATTTTTTGTTTTGCAGCACATTTTGGAAGCTCCAGTCAGTGACTTAGCTCTGTGGTGCACGTAAGTGACAGCAGCATTTTGTTGTATTAAATCTGAAAAATATCACACGATCTTATAAATATGTTAATGGCTTGTCCACTAAGTACTTGTAAACACAGTGTTTTATTTCCCACCGTTTAAAAATATAGCATGGAGAAGACATAGCTTGCACAGGGTATCATATAAGAACAGAAGCAAACCTGAAAGCAAGCACTCACTAACCGTTATTACTGAATTTCACCACAGCGCAAGTAAACATCTTCAAATCTAAAAATAGTGCCAAGGCTCTGCAAGCGCATATATCATCGCCTCTTAATCCTAACAGCATTTTGTTTTCCTTGAACTCACACAGCACTCAGAGCACGGAGAAGCTCTTCAGAAGACAATGTACCACCCTGGCACCATCTGCTCTATGATTCTTCTGCAGAAGTTGGCATGTTATAACTTAAATATATGGGAGCAATCACTTGGATGATTATAAACAGCCCCACTGCCTCAAGAGGGCCCGATGCTGTTAAGTCTGTCTGAAGTAATCACTTATTTTTAAAGGATAAACACATCTTACTAAATAAAATTCAACCAAGAAAGCAGGAGAAATGCAAGGCACAACCTTTCAATACCTTTTGGTGCAGCTTTTGTCTGACCAGAAACCATGGCAGCCGCATCCGATGGCAGACCAACATACACACCACCATAGTTCCTGATATGAAGAGAAAAATTAACAGACATCAGAGTTTAACTGAAACACTTCTTCCTATAACATAAACGTCACACGGCAGTGTTTACAAAGACCGTGGATGGTCAGAGAGGATGCTCAACCAGAGAAGTCCTCCTTTCCCGAGGCTGCAGGAAAAGTTCTTCTCCAAGAGATAGATAGTCTGATATCAGTGCCTAGCCCTGAGACTACAGAGGCACCTCACTTCTAACAATGCATGTCAATTAACACTTTGACCTCTCCTGATTAATAAATAGGATCTATACCCTCTCCTCAGGGCCATACTTGGAGAACACTGTTAGTAGGAAGATGCATAAGAGTGTTAGTTACTTTCGTAGTCCAACCTTCTCCCTTTCACGACCTTAAAGAATGTATTTCCAGCTCTGAGGCCAGTATAAAAAGCAGGGACTGATGCAAGGAGGTGAAAATGGGGTCCTTAAGAATCCCTGCCATACTTGGAGCTACTTACAGGGTAGCTTCTATGACCTACTATGTATTAAATGAATCACATCTTCTCCAGTTCCTGGGTCTCTGAGTTAACTTCTGATTTGTTTGACGATAGAGTTGTACTTCCTTCAATTTCCAGTCCAACAGAGATCTCCCACTGGTGCTAATGCCATCTGTGGCAGGGCTGTTGTGATGGCAGAGGTCACTGGCCATTATCGAGCAGATTACTTACCGCTGTGAGATATGTGCTCCTCTCGCTGAAAAGCTCCTTTCCCCAAAACAGTAACATGAGTGAGAATCACCAATTTTGTGTTTTGCATGAAATTTCCTACTCATTTTTACTTTGCCCTGATGGTGTTGGTGGGAATTAATACGATGCATATCCAACAGCAAAACTCAGTGCAGTCAATTCCAAATAAAGCAAGTACAGCACCTACCTCCTTTTGTCATCATCTGATACAGATTCTTCTGCTCTGTAACACCAGAAGACATAAAACACATTAGCAAACAGTTTCTTTCAGATACTCTGTAACCACCAGGGTAGATTCAGGGGCAAAGGAAGGATTATTACTGATCCCAATTTCATTCACATCATCCACAATGTAATAAAGTATTCACGAAGACAAAAAAAAGAGTGACAATTTTCCAATCTAATGTATGGAAGAAAGAAAAGGATTGAGAACAGATGCAGCTTACTTGCCTTGATTCCCTCAAGTGATGCCTGAAACTAGGCTTGAGAGCTGAAGATGGTAAATATATGTATTTCTTAATTGAGCCCCCACGTAACACACAACAACATAAAAACTCTGAACAAAACAGAAACAACTGTGAGCTGTTCTTTCATCAACAGAGGACTGGATGCGAGTGGACACCCATGGCATGAGAACGAGGATGAAGAAAGAAACCCTTCACAGTAGCTACACCCAAATGTGTTCTGGAACCCCTATATAAAGTGAGGTACTGCTACTACTGAAGTCAGAGTTGTTTCCCAATCAATAAATTGCAAAATTAATCTCTTATAAATGGGCATTTTACCATCTGGGTAAAATGGATAAGGAGTCAGTGAGGTTTGACTAGCCCTCCTTGAAACACTGCCCAGTGTAATTGAACCAGAGCAGAGGGTAAAGTAATCAGGACTGATAAGAAGGCAAATGTGGTTTAAAAAAAGAAAAGAAAAAAAAAGATAAAACTGTTAGTGTGACTCCCTGTGAGTATAGTACCTGTGCTGCTCTCTCAGCCTGTGCCTCAGCATCAGCCTTCACCCAAAGTACTCATCCACCTTTGACTAAATATTTAGACTTTGAACTCAGTTGCTTGCACAGGTTGTTCACCCGGATAATGTCACCTGGATATTCTCATCTAGGGAGAAATTGCCTGAATTATGGGGGCAATGAAATGATACTCCCCATCATCAGCTGAGCTATGAATTTCTGGTCAGCTCCCCAAGCAATAAAACTGAGGGCTGACTGTTACCCACTTAGTGCTAACTTCATATTGAAAGGATTTTCTGAGCTAGGATATTGAACAATAGCATATGGCGTTTGTGATCAATGGTTCTATGTCAGGGTGGAGGCCGGTCCCAAGCGGTGTCCCTCAGGAGTCGGTCTTTATCAATGATATAGATGATGCCATCGAGTGCATTCAGTTCTTTTTAGCATTTAAGTACTCTGCAGTTTTCCCAAAGGATAGTCATAAAGGGCATCCCACCGGCTGCTGTCTTTGCCCATGTCTTATCTTATGTCATGACAGTGAGCAACAGATTCACAGAATTGTAGGGGTAGGAAGGGACCTCAAGAGATCATGAAGTCCAACTCCCTGCTCAAGTAGGTTCCCTACAGAAGGTTGTACAGGTAGGCATCCAGATGGGTCTTGAATATCCCCAGAGGAGACTCCACAACCCCTCTGGGCAGCCTTACTCTCTGGCCTTCCTGCCAATGCTATCTAGATGAGTAAGAAGCATCTCCTCTGCCACCATCCAGCCTCAACTCTCCTGTTAACAGCCAGAAAAAAACAGACCCCTTTCCTTGAGGGCTGCGTGAAGCTGCTTTGTCACTTCGCCCAGTTCCAGCAGAAGAAAGAAGAAAGCATACGTGTATCAACGGGTAGGAATGAGCTGTGTATTTTTAGTTTTAGAAAAAATGACCACGCTTTTAGAAAGGGACTTTGTGTGCCAGGAGATCACCAACAACCATTTCTGTTGAACCAACCAAACGTGTCATAGGATTATCTCATACAACTGGAAACAGTTTCTATAATCCAGATTAACCATTATCCAGAGAAAAGAATCCTTTTAAAACACTGACAACTTCATGAGTGGCTCGAAGCCTCTAAAATGGACTTGTAAGAATAACAATCAATATCGTCCAACAGGAAATTAATGTCAATGTTTAAAAAAGTCCCTACCAGGCAACAGGGCTATTTTGTTCTGTTCTAGCAGTGTTCCGTTACGGGGCATCACTGAGCAATTACTGTCATTCTCTCACTAAAACAAATTACCCAGGGCTATGATTAAGCAGGCTAGGTTTTTTAAACATTTTGCTCTCCTCCTTTTCTCTTAATAGCTACAAATCAAAGTCTGATTTTACAATGCCTTTTCTCCTAAATGCTCAACAGCAAATACAGTTCAGGGCTGAACAGGCCACAGTTCTTGGGTTGGGTGATGACTGGGTTCCATCTGCCATACTGTTACTACTGAGCAGACAGAGGAGGAACATGGAAGCGTTCAGAGGAAAATAAAGACAAATGTGAGTGCTGACACTGGAGGAAGAAGCCATTTTCCACCTTTCCAACGGCTCATTTCTAAGCAGCATGGGAAAGAGCACTGCTCCAATTCACGCATTATGCACCTTTGCACATCTCTTGCCTTCATAAGCTCTGGTCCATAGTTTAAGGCACCATTTTGAAAGGTGCACAGTAATTTCAAATGTTCAAATTTCTAGGAGCCAGCCGAGGCTGATGGACCACTGCTGCTCACACACCCATGCTGCATGAGCAGAGGTGGCCTCGGGGAGTGAGCTGCAATGGCGACACTCAGCCGCATGGGAACGGGAATGGAAGGCAGTTCTCTTGGCTTCAGCAGCACTCTAATTGCTTCATCTCCCAGGCTCACTCTCCCCTCCCCTCCTCTAATAAGTCTCTGGCTTCCTCTTTTGACAAGGATGAAAGAAGAATCTAGCATAAAAAAAATAACCTATAAATATCAAATTTTGCATCAAAGAGCCTCTATTTATGGTGTCCTCCAGGCAGAACAAGTTATGATAAGCCTTTCTGCACCAGGAATGGATGGTAACTCAACAGGTTGAACCAGACAGTCTGATGTGCTTTGCAGTGATCTGATGCTGTGCCACTGCATCTTCCCTCAGATGCTGTTGACAGCTGCTGCAAAGGGGCCAAGATCACATTTTTCAGCAGGTGACGTAGGTGGAGTCCTGCAACTGGTAGGCAGATTTAACAGCAAATCCACATAACAGCATCTATTTTCAGCTAGAATAAATGTTTCTTTTGGTAAGGATTTGTCTGTCCCAAGAGGCTTCCTGTCACTCTCTTAAGTCTCAAAAATATTCTTGGTTATCCAGCTGTCAGTTTTTACATCCATTAGTCCTGAGTCCATTTGGCGACAAACAAGCTGCCATTTTTCACATTGTATTTTAAATACAAAATGACAGGCATTCGCATTAATTCATCCCATCCACATTTTTCTTATCTTAGCTTTTATGGCTTTGTCCATGTTGAGCTCCAGTATTACGTAGACTCCATCTAATAGTGTTCAGCAGTGCCACCAGAAATGACACATTAAACTTTGCACAAGTGACAGATTGTGTCACTTTAGTTTCCCAGTATTTCTTCGGACCAAGGGACAGGGACTATCAATTTGTATTTGATGGGTTTCTTCCCAGTATTTTGAAACAGGCTAAAATTATTTTATCTTTTCCTTCCTACTGCTACTAATCTTCATCTGAATCTAGGCACACTCTCAACACGACAGGCATCATATTGTTTCACAGCGTATACTTTATCCCTTCCATATCCAAGCTTTCCCAGATAGCACAACATCCCTTCTTTAGAAGCATAGCAAGTGAGTTGGTTGAAGCTGGCTGACAGGTTCACCAGTTATTTGTCGGCTGGAGAATACAGGAGAAGACCACATTCCCAGACAACATGCCCTTTTTGTTATGACCTCAATCTCAAGAGTACTTAGCATGGACAATTATATCATCATCCTCATGTTAATAGTGGAGTAACCCAAGGCCAAGCACGCCCAATCTAAGGCCCAGAGGGCCAGGCAGCTTCCCTGTGGTCACTGGCAGGCTCTGAGCAGTATCCAGCCCTCCTTCAATCCACCCAGCTGCTGGAGTCCCAATGGGTTGCCATCAGGAAACAAGAAATCTTCTGAATTACAATAACCGGATCCTGTGCTGAAAGCTGTGATACAAGTGAGAACACACTTAAACGCTTTTCTTGACCACAGCAGACATGACTGAAATCACTTCTTTTTTCTAGTGTTTTACTTCTGTTGTCAAAATCTGCTGCTAAATATTAGGATGACTGATCTAGGACTTTTCTGGTTATACTGCTGTTCCTCTCTCTTTAACAGATCTGTGTTTCTAAAGCCTGACTAGAAGACTCAATCATGCTATTACTCACACACGTTGTTCTGCGGGCTCCGCTGTACTTATCTGAATGAGTAATGGTTCCAGGACCAACTCTCTGTCTTTCTTGCAGTCTGCACTAAAAATTTCGTTTTTTTCTAAGTTATCTTACTCATTTTTTGAAACTTGACAGATTAGCTATCACTAAGTATAAACACAGTTCTACATGTACCCAGAGCTTCAAGCACAGAAATGTCTACTACATTCTTAATTTAACAGTGCTTGCAAATTTTGAAATGTAAAGCTATCAAAGAACAAAGAAACGGAGGCAGTTATAGTCATTTAAATTACATAAATTG
>PPHD01002147.1:0-35307 GCA_002909625.1 Bambusicola thoracicus | reverse complement strand
AAAACAACCCACAACCTATAGAAGAATTTCATTTGTCAGCTACTGATGGGCAAGTTTTGAAGAGACTTATTTCTGAATGCTAGAATTAAAAAGGTGCAATGTAGTAATCACTATAAAATTTCTAAGTTGAAATTAAACCAAAGCTCACACAGGCATTTTGCAGATGACAGCTTGATAGTTGAAGTATACTGTAAAGCCCTAGCACTGAGAATCAAATTTAGATAATACTTTTTCTTTTCTCCCTTGAGACTTGAATTAAGAAAACTATTTTCCTCTAATTTTGAGATTCAAAGAGAGAACAGCATCGGCAGTTTACACTGCAGTACATTTCTCTCTCACTCATATACTACCAAGTGAGTTACCATGCAGGCTATGTAACGCAGAATAGCCACTGTACTATCAAAAAAGATGTGGTCAGATGCCAGAAAACAAACACAGGTTTCTATCTCCTTAATTAAAAAGTAGTGTTAAATTATACTAAAATGCAATTTTTAAAGGTCATTTTTCATCCACATTAAAGGAAAATCAATATGCCAAGCTGAAAATATATCTGAAAAAAAAAAAAAATGCACACATGCAGGTCTCACTTTCTTACTCCTACGCATGCATAAGCATGCACAAAATTACTACCGGAGAAAGGAGTATGGCAAACAATATTCAGTGACCCATAAACAATGCTTTTTCTTGCAACTTTTGGATTTTTTTTTTTTTCCCAGGGATATGATGTCGTTCTGTACAAACAGTATATAAAAAATACTATCCCTTTGGTCTGTGCAGTGTTTATAAGACTGTTTCACTGAGAGCTTAGACAATTATTTAAATTGCTACATAAATGACTCAGGCTACATGGCAAGCCCCGGTTACTCTAAAAATAAATGTTCATGGAAAATAAACCCATCCAACCAAAAAAGAATTTAAAAAAGGCATGGAATATATTATGTCTCACAGAATAGAACAGACATATCTGGACAAATGGCTAGCATTTTCTCTCTTTCATTGTGTTTTCATGACAGAAAATTGTTTCAAGAATATTTAAGAATGAAGTAATTGCCAAAGAATTACCCACAGTCTAGTAATGGAGTTGAAATTTTAATTGCTACCTAAGTCTAATATTTTTCTTTCTCCTCTGCACTAGCAATACACGCACGCACTATCGTTCTCTATGATGGAACATGGCAAAGTTCCACTTCTGAAATGAGGACAGTTTTGCATTTACCTTAATCAGATCAAATTAGGGCAGGTGGTAACCCTGCAGGCAACATAATTATGAAAAATGCCTGTGTTCAAGACAAACCGTCCTTCTAGTCTTGAGGTCTAATAGGACATCATAGTACAATCTTTTAACATTTTGCTGGCAGGCGGGTATATACAGCTCTCATTTTATCTCTGCAGATCCAGAAAAATTCATATGCTTTTCGATATTTACTCTAACATAAGAAGAAAAGTGATCCTGGGAGTGCAAAAGCTGACGTGGGCTACAATCTATAAATACAGAAAAAAAAGTCATTCTCTAGTCAGGTCTAATTCCAATAACATTTTGTGAGACAGGCTAATCCTGCATTACAAACAGTCATTCGCGTTTCTGCTATAAAAAAACTGACAGGCAGGCATAAATACAGGAGTTCACGCTGTCTGCTCGTCTAACAAAAAAGAATTGGAACGACCTGAGAGCTTCCCCAAAGATAGAGAGCTAAGGATTTTTCTGATTTTATATTGATATACTGGCTCTATTCCTGGGCAGACCAATAGCCGGCAAAACACATTTGAAATAAACTGAAAATTTAATGCAAAATTCTATTCTACATTATAGGGATAATTCAGCCAGGTTCATTTAGTATATTACTCCTCCGAAGACACCCCAAGCACTACAATAACAAATGTTATATCAAAGATGCACTCAGCAACAAATGCAGTATGAGTCTCTGCAAGGCAATTTTTCAGTACGTCAGAATTACAATATCACTCCATGGAAACAAATTAAGCAGCACAAGCTCGGCTGTTGGGATCGCTTTATTAGGGTGAAAATAAACATAACACTATAACATCCGGCTCTCTTTCTGCAACACTTCAAAAATAATACTGAGAATAACAAAACAAATCCTAATCATTTTTACTGTACAGCTAAAAGTCCAGTTCACTGTGCCCTTCCTTTATCAAGAGGGATAAGTGTTTTAATAAAAAGGATAAAACTGGCACACTAATACCAGTGAAGGAATACAGAACAATTTCCACCTGGTAGAAGAACTTCTATTTTTTGAATATCCACAAATATCTGCAAAATAATGAGAAATATGCTGTCCTGGCTAGTCATCATGCTGATGCACAGATTGACTTCATCTTGTCCATCTCATTATGAGGAAACACAATCCTTCCTACATGTTTTCTGCCACCTGGATGCTGCCATGATGGCTAGGCCATCTCATGATCTTGTAATGGCTCAGAGAAGGCTCCTGATCTTGCACCATGGCTATTATTGCCCAAGGATGTTACAATTCATTCCTGGCTCAAGGGTGACGTTGGGCTCAGAGCATGAAGGAGGAAAGACACAGTGCTGTGTACACGGAAGCAGAAAACTCCCATAGCTCAGCATTATGCCATTACAAACTCATCGGTACGATGAAGTGAATTAGTTCCAGCAATTTCATGAGATTAAGCTAGCAATTTAGTACAGAACAGCTGCCGCTCCACACTGGAGGATACTCCTTCTAGTCTTCACTTACATGGCCACAAATAACTTCTGAGTTAATCCCGAGCAACAGCACGCATCTTGCATCTTTACCACCTTAAGCAGAGATATGCAATGCCTTGTAATTAGGTGGTCTTGTCTGACTTTTTCTTAAACTCGCAACAGCTCCCTTATCACAAAAGTCCAATATATCCTTATTGAATTAGACACTCTATTAGGTACTATTTCTTCTAATCTTTGAATTACTCAGCCCATATCTAGAGCATGCACATTTTTTCCCTCTGCTACATCTGTTTTTTTTTTTTGTTTTTTTTTTCCCTGTATTCTTTCAATAGCACAGCATTTCTAAGCTGTAAACCTGAAATCGGAATAGGCAAGTGGAGAAGCAGATCTCCAGCTTCACTAATTGCAGATATGAAACCCACAGGGTACAGACCCAGCTGTAGAGTGTTTTTTGGGGGTTGTCTTCTTCTTCCCCTTGGGTACAGGTAAGACTGTATCATTCGCTCCCAATTAGGAAGCAAATTCTTTTGAAAATACATACCTAGTGTGATTCTAGAGTCACAGCTTGGTGCTATGAATGCTGATGTAGACACCAGAAATCAGCACTGGGACATGTCTGACCTTGACACTGACACTGAAGCAGACTGATGAACCAAATCAGAACTTGGATCTCCCCAGGAATCCCCCTTTTCCTCTACCCCTGCACTGCTTCCCCATCCACCAGCAGCAGAAAGACAGAACACAGGCACGAATATCCTGTTTTACTTCTCTTTTGCAAAACAGAAAAGTCAGGTTACTGAAACTAACCATAAGGTTCAGATTTTTTTTCTCTGATCATTAAAATGCTCACTTGACTTTGCTGCATTTCAGTGTATCACTGAGTTGCAGTTGTAAAAAATAACAACACTAGGTCTCACCATCTGTATACTTACCTTTTGACACTATGTTAACTACTTTTTCTGTAGAGTACTTCTGAACAGTCATTTATATGTTAAGTACTGAACTCTGTATCACTTCTGCCTTTCAACATTATATTGCTTGCTATGTATTTTCCACTTGTGTCTGTTATGTCATGGATCAGAAATTCATTCCTATTCAAAGATGCTTGGCTCCAGAATACCATCATGCATGAAATTTCAGAGAGAGACATTTTTTCTGACTGAGAATGATTGGACATACAGCTATAAAAATATGCATAAAAGCTAAAAGCCCTTAGAATTATTTGGAGGGGAAACAAAACATCCCTTAACTGTTAAATCAGCTGGAAATTCTTCATACTGTACCAATTCCTGTAGGATTTACTTTCTATTGCAGCTCAGCTCCTGTCTGCTTCAGCAAGAAAGATTGTCACTTATGATAAATGATTCTCTATGGCAGGATTTAGACTCAAGCTACAGAAAACTATATTTAATAAGATTATCTGATCCTTTTTTAAGGATCAATAATTTATTTATAGGCAGGCCTCAAAGGTTAATTTCTAGTGCTTTTCTCACTGAGCTATCCAGCACCAAAATGACTTGCAGGAGACAAATAATCAGAACTGGCTAATCCGCAACAGCTTGTTTAAAAAACTGTCAGATTAACAAATCAATGATACTTACACACTACAAAATTGGTTTCCACTTAAAAGCTGACTGGATTTACACAGTTTACATGCAGCATAAATCCTGTTTTCTTGTAATTTAGCAGGGATTCCAGGCAAAGTGATTCTCCTGCCTCATGTCAATTTACAAGACACAAACTGGCCAGCAGAAATCCTACTGCAGTTTGATGGATGTCTATTGAGGGAAACGGGGGAGGAGAGAAAAAAAGAGCAAAGCAGGATTTTTGATGTTTCAGGACAGATTGCAATCACTGATCACTTTGCTAGCTTTACTTCCACAACTACCCAAGACTTTCCATTTAGAGAGCTTTTCCCTGCTTTACTGGTTGCAACAATTAGTATGCCTTATCTAACTTGTGACACGATGCTACATTCATTCAGAAAGGTTCTTCTCATTCTAATTCTGCTCCCTCTTTCTTGCAGTTGTTAGAAAAGAGGTAGTAGTGTGGTTGCCATCAAGTAGGCCTTATTATTGAAAGTTAACTTTGTTGCAGCAAATTCTTTAGTATGGGTATGCACATCTTCCTTCTCTCTCTCTCTTGTTTCCCTTTCATCCTATATATTTGGTTTTCCCTTTTGAAGGTTGTGAAGCATTATCTAGTTTTATTTTTTGTTACTTTTGGAATTTGTTAGAGAGTGGGTTGTGGGAACACCACACACTTGAGTTCATTAGGACTATCTCTGCCTTCACTAGGACAATAACAAATGAACTAACCAAACAGCCGGAAAGTAGAATATTTTTTTCTGTGCCATCGCCATGGAATTAGAAGAGTTGTGTTATAAAACCAATTCAGCGACAGGTGCTTAATCAACTGAATCGCTAGCAGCTCAAATAATAGTTGCCTAACTTCTTTCTGCACCTGCAAAATATGATCTGAAGACAAACGTAAATATTTACAGTGAAAAAAAAATACACCACAGTGTCAGTCTGCATTTTTTTCAGTCCTCTGTCTACAGATACAGCTGAACTGAAGGTTAATGCTAACATTTAAAGACAGCCTATGCATAATCTTAGAGGACGTGACATTTTTATGTTTCAGGCTAATACTCCATGTCTTTGTTATTCAGGAGAGTCTCACATAGGAAAGTAAGCTAATGTCAACAACTATCTCAATATTAAATGGTTAAATAAATAAGTAGAGACAAAGGAAAACATGGTGGAAGTGGCTGAAATAAGTGGTATGCACACAGTACAGTAAACAATTCTGCTGAGCACCATTCTAATCTGGCCCAATCTACCACAACCAATTATTCCTGCATCAGAGACTCCTTATCTTAGATTTTCCAAGCCAGTTAGCTTCTATTTCTTGATAAAAGACACAGCAGTATTTGAGAAAATTGAACATTAGATAAAGAAGAAACCTAGTGTTAGAAATAATTGCCTGCATTTTTCTCCCCAGCTGAGCCAATCCTCCATCTGAATAGTTGAAAAGCTACTGTCTTCAAAGTTAGGTCTCAGTAATCCATCTGTGTTGGCCACAAAAATAATAGGCTTGACAATATTGTAGAACAGTTGCCCTTAGCATTCCTGTTTGCTAGAAAATGCTTGTAAAACAATCTTTGAGAGGTCAGCAAGAGCAAAAAAGGACTGGATCGAATTGTGCCCTTCACAATACAGACTGGACATAATACACATTTGTGACACAGATACAACACTGAGATCCACAATGAATGAAAGGTAGAAATCACCCAGCCCTGCTTCCTTGTCCTCTTTCTTCCAGTTCTTACTGCTTCTGGGAAAGAAGTGATATCTTTAGTCTGGCAGAAGCTGGAGCAAGCAGTAAGTATTACAGCTAAACAAATGTACTGGACTTTACAAAAAATCCATCTCTTACAGAATCCTGGGTTTGGTGCAGGCCAGTAGCAGAAGCTATGAGAAAAGCTATGAGAAACCACGAGAAGCTATGAGAAACAGAAAAAGAATTGAATATCTCTGTATGCTATACTAATCTACAGACTGTAGTTTAGGGACATCTTGAGATACAGGATATCACCAGATTATCTTACCTAGCCAACCTTGGACTCCTCCATTGATTTATTTAATCACTTTGGGAACCCTGAATACTTTTGACCTCTACAGTATCCTCAAGCAATAAATTCAGTGGATGAGTTTCTTTAGTTTGCTTTGTATCTGCTGCCTTCTAATTGTAGGTATTTCTAGTTCTTGCATAACCAGAATGGATAAATCTCTGTTAATCTACTCCATTCCCCTAATGATTTTAGAAATCTCTATCACTTCCCCATTCAGATGTCCCCTGTCAGAACAAAAAATAAGCACCCTGTTGTACAGAAGCCATTCCATACCTTTTGTCTTCTTTTTTTGACCTATGTTTTAAGTAATGGTTAGTATGCTTGTTCTGAGGAGCAATAACCAAAACTGTACTTGGTCAGTACAAAGGAGGATGAGCTCTTGCTTTATCGCAGAAAAATACTATTTTGTCGTTAGTTCTTCCTAATAGTTCCTAAGGTCTTAATTACATTTATGACTTCCACTAAGTGGAAGATGGTACAGTATTTCCAGGCAACTATTCAGGCAGTACTAGTAGATGAAAAGTAGCAGATGAGAGACCGGTACCACCTGGCTTGCTTTCCCTCAGGTGTACTACAGATAATGCCACCCCTCCTTCCTAAGAAGCCTTACTGGAAAGTGCCAGCAGTGTCATGCTGACAGGTCTGTACATTGAAACAGTTCGTTAACTCTGTTCCTGCACTCAAGCTGTACTACAGCACTGCAGCCAAGTCTGGGCCATGGACATACACTCCATCAACTTGGACTCCGAGGGTCTACCTTGCCTTCATGACTGCAGCACAACTTGCCCTCATGCTGAGACTTGCCCAGTGATTACAACGTGACTGCTGACCCTGTGGGATATGCCCACTGGCATGGCTCAGCCAGTCCCACTGCTGCCCCAGGGGCAGTGTGCTTCACACATCCTGCCAGTAAGCAGTCACTGTACTGCTCTGCAAAATCACCTACACGATCACCAAGGAGCTACAGACTCCTTAAGCTGTTGTGTGAGATAGGAGAGAAGAAAACAAAATTGACAAAAACCTGATAATTAGGAACCAACACATGAAAACAAGCAACTAAAAGCTTTTATCTGAAATTTGAAACAGAAGAACAAAAGATCAGGATAGCAAACAAATAGAGAGAAAAAAGTAAAGCACCATAATCCTCCTCCTTTTCAACTTCTGAAAGATAAATACTTTTTGAAGAGCACTATATTTACTCTGTAATAAGTAGCTTTGCAATTTTCATTACAAAGATCATGCACTAACAAGAAAATTGCAAGGGTAATTTCATTTTCTGACAGATGAAATGGCGTAAGATGGAAAATTCTATGCTGAACAATGACTGATGTTTAGTTGAACTTCCCAACTTTCTCCAAAGCATGTTGAGTAATATGGGAAAGGTTTAGCGTAAGTAACCCTTACCTGCACAATATTTGCAAAGGCACTGTATTCTGCTATATACTGAGTAAGATATTCTCAGCTTCTTTTCAGTTCATCAAAGCTAAGAGAAAGAGAAGGAGAAAATACTTCTGCACATGTGCCTCAGAGATCTGAATCTGAAAACTATGAAGAAAGATTTCTCAAAATTCATGATGTGATGAGATCTGTCTGAATTTCACACAGAGGTTCCTCGCAGCCTGACCTGTGCACACTGCATTGTGGAGCACTTGCTGCTTACTTAGAGTTGTACCAAACTCAGGCAGAAAGCTCCTGAGGATGAGACTATTTGTCTGGTACCCTATGTGTCCTGACGGTGCTAGGCGATATTAGGACCTCAGACGTATACTGCATTTGACCCACAGTAAATGGAAAATGAAATCTCCATTTGTAGCTTAATCTTTCATCTGCAGATTCATCAACAGTTTGTTAGTTGTTTTTTATTTTTTATTTACCAAGTATTCTTTTTCATTTCTAGGAGCAGCCAGGATAAGCTCTTCTGTGATTGAAAATCCTGGTTATGTAAAGTATGCTGCATATATACGTGCAACGGCATTTTTGTTTTTATTTATATCAGCACTGAGCTGAAAGCTTCCTCTGTGCTCCTAGCCCCATTGTGTCAAAAAGTGGGCATGAAATGGAACAGATGTTATGGTCATCTGTAAGTTTACCAGAGGCTGTCGTGTGCAAAGGGTGGTACAGAATTGGTGGCAGATGCCTAAAGGGAGAGGACTGAAAACTGAGAATTCTTCTGTGCAATGGATGTAATAACCCAAGCAAACTGGGATTTTAATGTTGTCTTTCAGCATCATCAGCTGTGGGCATGGCCTCACTTTGTGAGTTTACACATAAAAATATTACATTGCCAAAGGTAATTCCTCAGCTGCACTTCACAAACAGAAAACGATAAATCCCATGTCTTGAATTTACGGAATATAAACCAACAATCTACAGCAGACTCAAATCTTTGTTTGACAATGACAAGGCAATGCTGCCATGCAATTACCTTGGGAATCTCTACCAAAGGCAATGGCAATTGAAAGTTACAACATCTGTCTCTGAAACCTCGGTTTATGACTTTGTGGAGAAAGAACAGTCATAACTGCATGACAAAATGTCAGTTCCATATTTTCTGACTTTTCTATGTTTTCTGTCAAAATTTTAACAGGATTCAAATATGGCTCACTGCACACTAATGCCTGTATTATATAAGATTAAAAAATGCATCTCTCACAATGTCTTTTATGTAATATACAAGGGCTGCTCAGAAAGTAATACCTCCCATTTTATAATGTTTGCCCACAATGTCATAGATGGACATTGATGGTATGGCAGTAGAGGTTGAACCTTCCCATCAATATTCTAGAATGGTTTTTTTTGCTGTGGGACAGATGTCAACAGAGGAGTAGTCTGATAGAATAGCATTTGACATGGAAGTGAGGATGAAGCAAAGGTGTGTAATTGAATTCCTCCATGCGGAAACATGGCACCCACTGACATTCATTGATGCTTGCTGAATGTTTATGGAGACCAATCAGTGGACGTGAGCACAGCGAGGTAGTGGGTGGTATGTTTCAGCAACAGTGACAACAAATCACCTTCTGTAGTGAAGATGTTTATGAGTGTAGTATGCAGGATCTTGGTCATTGCTTGCAAAAATACATAATAATGTTGGTGACTATGTTGAAAAATATTGCTTTGTAGTTGAGAATTTGCTCTATCAAACAGGGTTATTGTGCTCTTTATTGTAGTTTCTGTAGAAATAAATAGGAGGCATTACTTTCAGAGCTACCTATGCACTAATATATTTTTTATTCAAGAGGCTGAAGTATTCTCCTCACAGCCATTTCAGCCTTCTGCAGACAGTGATCTTCAGCAAGATTGAAAATTAGTATTGCTTTTTTAAAAACACAAGCTCCTTATGGGCCCAAAGGACCAGAACGGTTTGGTCCTAGACTAGAGGAAATGGCCAAATGGCCTCAAGTTGCACCAGAGGAAATTCAGGTTGGCCGTTAGAAATACTTCTCTGCAAGAGTGGTCAGGCACTGAAACAGGCTGCACAGGAAGGTGGTGGAGTCACCAACCCCTGGAAAGTGTTGTACTAAGGGACATGGTTTAGTGAGAAATGGTGGTGAATGAACAGTTGGACCGGATGACCTAGAGGTCTTTTCTAACCGTGGTGATTCCATGCTTCTATGACTCTATGATTCTTCTGCTATAGGAATGCAAGTATTTTATAAACCATCTTTAGGGCCTGGAGAAGCTCAATCTTTTAAGTAAATATTATTACTAAAGCGCATCATTGGCAGGATGCAATCTGCAGCTTATTACACTCTCAGTGATAGTTTTGACCAGTCTGAGTTCAGAGCTCAGAAACAAAGTCTCTCTGTCTTTCAAGAAAGAATTAGGTGGGCAGGAGGACAGATTAAGAGAACAGCTGCCTAAATAATCATCTGTAGCTAGCAAAGAGAGAAGACACAATTGAGATAATTTCACTAAGAAATCTGAAGGTGGGGTACACTGACCGTGGTACCTCAACCCAACTGAACTACATTTGCAGGACTTAAGTTTTCCCTGCAGGTGGAAAGGGATGGGTTGCACTTGAGGGAGCTACAAGGCAAGAGAATCTCAGTGGCACAAGGAGAGGAGCAGTATGGGGTGGCTGTGCTGAGACACACCTGTGGTCAGAGAAACCTCACTGAGACAAAGCTTGTGAGGGACTTCTCCATCTCCCAGGAGAAAATTTGGCTGGTAACTGTGTGGAAACTTACACTCCCTAGCAGGAATGTATGCATAGAAGAAACTAGTAACAAATTAAAAATGAGCCAAAAATCAGTGACAAACCTGAGAGTGAAAACTCTTCCTGCCAAATATGCTAGACACACTAGATGATGTGTTGCTTCTCAGAAGCAAGAAGACACACCATGAATGAAAAATTCCTGCGGCTCATAGAAGCGTGCTCTATCCTTGCCCATCTGTGGACATGAGCTAATCTGAAAAATGATCTTGGAAAGATCAAAAGGTGCTGGAGGTGCTGTGAGAAGTTGTGGAGAGAGAATTTCTAGGGTTGTGCCCTTCTAGGGAGACAGTTCTGCAATGTTATTCTATGAATGCAACTTCCCTAATTTTACCCGAGGTTAATTAAAGAAGTGGGTGAAGCAAACTCAAAACTTCTGACAGATTCCTTTGAGAACCCTGGGAGGACAGGTTCACCTTGGTAAAACCAGAGAAAAATGTTTTTAATTCCTTGACTTATTTGAAATAATAACAGCTGGATTGACAATATGCTCAATGTTGACAAGATCCTTGCCCCTAAGCAGAATTTTTGGCGCATCTATCACACAAGATGCACTGTGAAATCCAGCTGATGATCATACCTGCACAGTCTATGTTCAATGTTTTCCATTTCTCCATATTTCACATACATTTTTTTCCAACGTTGACATCTATTAAAATTTGTGCATCACTTGGTACATAATCTCAATGGAAATAGACAAAGCATGGAATAAGTATTAATATAGCCTTTTCCCCTTACTTCTAAAGCCAAACAGAGGCTAATTCAGCTTATGACATGATTCATAGCAGCCTAAGGAGTATTTTAATTTTTGCCAACTGCAGTGTTTTGAACATATTTTGGCATTGAGATTTCTAAGAATACCTTTAACTGATACATCGTTTCTGCTTATACTTCTCTAGAATCACAGAATCATGCTAAAGCAGGTTCCCTACAGTAGGCTGCGATCCCTAATGGCAGTACCACAGCTCCGTGTCACCAGTCAGGAAAGGAAATTTCAGTTGACTACTTGTTATCACCTCAACTTTGCAACATGATGAAGCAATGGATATGCTCCATGACAGTACAGCAACATTTAAAAAGAAAAAGAAAAAAAGCTGGACAAAGGTAAATGGAGGCTGTTTACTACAAATCTGAGCAACATGGTATGTACCTCTTATCTATACAAAGCATACGAGTTTACCCATCACTGAGAAATCCACCTCTTCAGTCTCTATTATTTTACAGGTCTGAGATTTCTTTGCCATGTTTCATAGATGGCTTCTACTGCAGTGAGACAGTCCTACATGCGTGAGAATAGGAAGCAGCTTAGGAATTTTTAGACACTCAAAATAATTTTTTCAAATATATGTCGCAAACAAGATAGAGTAGGAAAGAACAACCATTTAGTGCCATATTGAAGGTATAGAGGTAATGTGTTGAAATAAAATCAAAGAAAAATTGCAAGAGGCTTTTCTGTGCATAATCACAACCATACAGAATGGTTGAGGTTGGAAGGGACCTCTGGAGATCATCCAGCTCAACCTCCTGCTAAAGCAGGGTCCCCTAGATCACATTACACAGGACTGTGTCCAGGCAGCTTTGGAGTATTTCCAGGGAAGGAGATTCCACAACCTCTCTGGGCTACCTGAGCCAATGCTGTCACTCTTATAGTAAAGAAATTTTTCCTCTCAAAAATGATTGATAATAGAATCATATTTGTATCAGTGTAAGGTGACAAATTTATAAACTTAACTAAAAAGAAGATTCTTGGAGGGGCAAATCACTGACTTAGAGGCCAATCAGGTTTAAAATAAATATATGGTATGAAAACTTATACTGCAGAAATAAAATTGAAGATGAATTCCCCAAAGTAATAAAACTAACTATCGATGTATAGCAGGGTGAGTATCCCAAGCTTTTGACTAAATAAACCTAAACTCTTCTATCCAGAAGTCTGATTCTGAGTAATAATAGCCTGTGTATATTTATAAAGAATTTCTGGTAGCTGTGGTTGTCTCACAAGAATTCTTGATGAAAATAAATCAGAACTTTGCCTTATGTGAACTGGGATTTGATATGACCTTCATGCTGCAGACCTGTCAGGCTGTAGCAATGATGAATGCAATCAGACAGCTATTAGACACTGTTCTAATTTAGACACAGCAAAAGCTATTGAGTAATGTCAAATGAAACAAAAAGTAGGACTGGAGTGTGAAAGGGCTTTAGTTCCCCTTAGGTAAAATTCAAAGGACCTTGTAACATCAAGGCCTTGCTGAGCTGGGCACAAATGCCTTGAAAGCGATGAGGCAAGATTATTGACTGAGTATGGCACAATCCTGTCACAATCCTCAGAGGAGATTTAGAATTTCTACAGGGATGCTGTGTTTCTGCAAAGTTCTGAGGAAGGCAGTTAAAATAATTTTGAAAGTTCACCTTTCTTTTGATCCCTTGTCAACAATACGTGGAAGATTAATTCATAAACAAGACATATATGAAGGAAAGTGTGAAGTATTTTAATACTGTTTTATCATCTTATTGACAACATATCCATGAAGAGCACCGGAATGATTTCCTATATACCAATATGTAGACAAGCAGAAAGACATGAGACTGAAAACCTTACCCTTGAACATAAACTACTTTGATTATTTTAGGACATTGCTGAAATTACTCCACAAATTCCTCCAAATCCAAACATGGAGAAGTTCAGGATATAAGCTGAGAAATTTTTATAAAGCTTTACCAGACTACAAAGCTGTCACTAGAACCATATTTTCACCTAAAAACTAGATCAGAAATGTTTTCATCTGCAGCCTTCTGAATTTACAAGAAAACAGAGGATGATGTAAGATGGCAAGTCAATTCCTTCTGATCAGATTTTCTGCCCTTTCCAGATAGAAGGATGTCTTCAGAAGTACTTAGGTGAAATGGAGGGATTCAGTGGTAGTTGGAAAACATTTTAGGGACAAATTCTGGATAAGACTTCAGAGTGACTTCATTGTTTTATATGCAAATGTCTTCTGAATTCACTGTGCAGTCTATACTGTACCTGCCGTAAGTGATGATGGTATAACTAAGAGGAAATAAACAATATAACATCAAACACTAAAGAGAAGATCCACCAACCTAGTCAGATTCTTACTGAGATCCATAAAGATCAAAAACAGAGGAAACAGATGCTGTAATCCTGTGAGGATTACTTACTGCATGAAATCTATGATACGCATTGCAGTGCTGAGCAGGGCTGCAATGAACTGATACAGCTGGCAAGTGCACACTTGCAAAGCACAGTTGGACAACCTCTTCCTTTTCAAGACAACAGGTAACATAAAAAAGGATGAAATAGCCTCTGTGGAAGAGAGCCACTGTTGTGAGCAGACAGAGAATCTTTCTCATCTGGGCTTCATATTACTAAATACTGCCAACCCAGCCATAACCCAAGCTTGAATACAGGGAGAGCAAGAATTAGGACACAACATTTTACTTGCTTTTCTTGGACATTATGACTGGACAAAGGACAAGCCTACCTAAGGGAGCTGGAGTAACTTGTTTATGCTAAAGGAATATTATCAGGCCTACTAATATATATATTTTAGCTATGCCAAAAAAAAAAAATAAAAAAAAATCTGAAAAACCCCACCCACAAACTAAGCCAACCAAATAAAAAACTCCTGGAAATGAATCAGTATATTTAGGTCACATTCCAGGAGATTAAGAAATATGAATTGTTTTTCAGCTTGAAATTAGCCCAAGATCTCTTACAGCAAACTCACTGGCCACTTCCATGCTCACAGATAAATTCAGTGATCATTTCTGCAGTTAATGACTTCTGGTGTCCTCAGAAATATCTGGGCGTGTTTTCAGGGCAGTAACATTTCAGGGGCCATTCCCCAAAGGCTTTCTGAATACAGATGCCCTGGTTTGGAGTCTAGAAGAACTCCCTAGCATAGACACAGGTTGCTTTAATGTCAAACAACCGTTATGCACTTGGGTACCTATGTTTCCACTTTTATTTCACTTCTCTAAATACCAAATCTGTAGCAAAATATTCCTGCTTTTGTACAACAACACATATGAAAATGTCCTGAATGATCTACACCTTTATTTACCGCTAGTGTCATAACATATGTAAAAACCTGGACTAAAATATGTCAGTTATTCCCTCTCTAAATTGAAATCAGTGTGAACTTGCAATTTCATTCAGTGTAAGAAAAGGTCTCTTTGTCCTAAAATGGAAGCAGAATTAGGCCAGAGTGAAGAGGTTTTGAAAAGCCAATATAGATATGGTGCTTTTGGCAAATGGTAAACTCCTTTCAAAGAAAATTTCAGTCTCAGTTAAGAGTGGGAATACAATTAGTTATCTGTATATGCCTATTAGTGAGATTCTATATAACCTCACTTGCTGGCTGTGAGTCTCTGAAATCCAGGTTTTGATTTATATTATGTCCTGAGGATTAAAGTACTACCTAAGATTTACAATAATTGCTAGGGCTGCAGGAAAAAGAAGTAACACAAATCATTTCATATAATAGAGCTTCATGTGTACAAGCTGCTGTATTAGCTTATCATTCAATTGTTTTAATATTCTAGCTCAAAGACTCCTATCAAAGAAATTACTAGTCTTAATAACTGTATGAATTACTGGCAGTTTACAGATTATTCATTTCAATGGCCATAAGTTCCTTTTCCTTCGAGACCTTATAAACCTCAACTGTGGTAGATTTATAGCTATACTTTGGAAATCATTACTTACATTTAGTTAGGACTTAAAATCTTCTCTTACAAATTGTTAACATTAAGTTCTCTATATGGCAAGGCTTTTATTAAAGAGGAGAAATTTACTAGTTTAGACTTAGTAAGGGCTTCATTTCCACTGTACAGCAAATGCACAGCAGAATCAAGTCATATAAGCTGTTTAAATGTCTGCTAATTTCCTAAAGTAGCCTAAAGTTAAACTTCTTACTAAATTTCTCATTTTAGAGCTTTCACTTCCCCTGTTCCAGAATGTTTAAATGTATCTTTTATTGAAACACAGCATATTAAAATATAGAATCATAGAATCGCTAAGGTTGGAAAAGACCCACAGGATCATCCAGTCCAACCATTCACCCATCACCAATGGTTCTCGCTAAACCGTGTCCCTCAATATATATATATATAAGTATAAAAGCAGTGTAAGTTTGTATTCTATGTCTATTTCTTCAATACTTGAGAAACTGAGGACTGTAGAAGCTCCAATACAAAGTCCAATAACTCTCCCTCCACTAAAAGAGATTAATGTTATATACACTGAAGTGCATTTGTTACTGTTGCCTTTCTAAGAAGAAGAAAAAAGAAAAGATTCAAAAGGATAAATACGACTGGAAAGCAGGAACGTACTACCAGCAAAGGGTACTGCAGAACTGTTCACTGTTAGGTAAGGGTGTGGATGCTTACGCTGATGCATTTGTAAGCAAAGCAGCAGATCTAGCTGCTTTGGTAACAGAACAAGCAACACAGTACGTGAAATATCAATTTTTCCAGCAGGTGATCTTATCTACCTTCTCTGAAAAGCAAGAGGTCAAGGGGCTGTATATGAAACTATTTAAAATGCATATTTTAAAAACACTGTTTCAAACCAGCTTCTTGGAGATGTAAGCCTTTGAGTGGGTGACTTTTTTAGTATAATGCTTTGGTATTTTAACAAGTTCTGTTTACATTCATGCTTTTAAAATGAGACGACCTTTCCAGACCAGAATTTACAATCTGGACTCAAGTCTGATTTTTTTTTTTTTTTTTCTGATTTTTTTGGGAGGGAGGGCGGAATGGGTGGGGGAAGGAGCAGCAGGCCATTAGAATGTGTAATGTATTTCTTTAGGACATAGCCAGAGTTGCACTTTTTCAAAGATGATCTGAAAGTTATGAATGGAATGGCTACCGCACTGTGACACCAAGCACCTGAGTAAAGGTTGCTTCTAGATGCCTCAGCTGTATTTACTATGTTTTACTCCAAATACAGATTTACTGCTTAAGTTTCTTAGTTTACAGTGCCTGATTTTGAAATAAACCACAAGATCTCCATAATTCAGGTTATGATGAAATGATGATGGTGATCTTACTGTGAACTCTACTGAAATACAAAATTTGGTGAACTATTGTTGAGGAATATTTTACAGCCTTTTTAGAAAGTGCACTTACTAGAAGTGGTGAAAAAAAGTCCTTTTAAAATAAATATTTCAGATACACAGGGAGAAATGTTTTTTCAAATTGTAACAGTAAGAAACCCCATTCAAAATTCCACTGTAAAGACACTGTTATATAATTGAGTAAAACACATCTTCTGCAAACAAACAAAACAATTCAAACTTGTAGTAATAAATACTTCCGTACTACTGCTCATAAGCCATACAAAGAAATAGTTATTTAAAGTAGATGCCCCGAAATTTAAAAAGCAGAGTCTTAGTAGTCTGCAAACAATTCATAAACACGGAACGGGAAATCTAAAACACAATTAATAGGAATAGATAAAACATTCAGAAGATTAAGCTTAGCCTGGAGTAGAAAAGCAACAGATTATGCTGTGTCTTAAGGGCAGTTTTAATAAAATCATAGCTGGTTCTCTAACAACCATTGTGCTGTAATAGTTCAGAAATGTCACTGGATGTGTGACTGTGTAATTAGCATTAGAAGTTAAATACAGCGATCACAACAGTAAAATTAAAAAAATAAATCTCAAAGCCCAGGATAATGAAAATGGAAATGCTATTCTTAGAATACCACAGAGAAAAGCTGTATTTAATAAGCCAAAAATCCTCACTACCTTACATTTTCCCCAAGTATTAATAAAGACGCTTACATGAGAAAAAACCCTGCACTACAGTAAAACTACTCACATATTTCAACTCCTGTTTTCATAGAGCATTCATTTCTCATTTCAAAAGTTCTGTTTGTCAAATGCTGGAATGCCACAAAAATACTTAAAAATTCTGGAACTATTTGGTCCCAAATTCTGACAATTATTTCAAGATAGTGTTTGATTCTACTTGTATGTTATTTTTAAAAGCCAAGTTCTCATCGAAAATTGTGATCTTGAATTCTCTCTTAGAGAGCAAAAAACATTCCCTGTTTTAATCCCCATATGTTAACCCCTGAGATTAAAACCCAGAATTAGACTTTGAAGACGCTGATGCTTTCCCCAAAAGCCATTCTTCCTCTTTGTCTACTCCATCCTATTGATGGGATAGGATATGCAATTATGACGTTTTGTACATTAAATTATAATTTTATAAAATACCAGATGATATTGCAATCCCATAAGCCTCACAAAGAGTTCATATCAGAAAATGAAACCATTTTTGTTAATAGTTCCAAAACAGTTCCAAACCTGTATTTAAGTATATAGCTAAATACAGCTTGCTTGGAGTAGCACAAAACACTGAATTGGTTTTACTGTCAATGATGATTTCAGCAGAAAAAATAAATTTTCCAACCATCATTTCAAATAATCTATGCTTTCTCTCATTATTTTAAACATTATCATTACAATAACCTGTATTCTTTGAATTGGCCATTGGAAAATTTCAGTGTAATGGAGATAATAATGAATGTATAATGCAGTTAGGATTTGGAGGACCAAATTAAGATGGGGTACCATTAAGTTAGCCGTTATTTTGTCAAAATACATAATAAAATGAAATTAAATTTCCTTCCCTCTGGGCATTTTTCCAAAAGGAAGATTTATAAAGATCATGCAAAATTTGGAAGACAAGTAGGTTCTATCATATCTATAATAGTCTAGAAGAGATCTGACAGCCGTTCTTTCTCCCTTTCTCCTTGTTATGCTATTCCTACTATGAAGGAAATAAGAAAAGAGAAATTAAAATTAATAATTTCTGACGGAGCAAATGACCCAGCAGTGGTCTCCCATCCAAACAAAAGACAGCTACAAGAGTATGTGTCACTCAAAAACTTTTCCTTTTTAGTTACCTGTGAAAGTTTGGGTGTAAATAGAAAACAAGGAAGACTGAAAAAAACCTGTTCTGAATAACAGTTTATTGGCAAAACAGACCTATGGGGTTCCATTCCTGAATGCCAGGCTACGAACTTTTGTTGCCCCAAAATGATGCTAGAACAATTGTTGTGAGTCCACATTGGGAATTATATGATGGATCTGTCCATATTAAAAATAATACTTCAAACTTCTCATCACAACCACATTGATTTTAGCCCAACCACTTCCACTGATTTACATCTTAGGTCAGCCCCAAAAGCTGAGCTGGCCCACTGACAGGTATGACAAGGAGCTGGGAATTATTATCCTGAGGCAGGTAGTACAGACAAACGGCAGTGCTTTCAGATCAACTATTTTTTTAAAGTTATTATTCTTATTTTTAAATAAAACAGTGATTTGGTTTAATTCCTGAGCTCAGATGGAATTGCATCAATACAACTAGAAATGGGTGCAGGAGTAAAAAGTGGCTGACATGAAGAGAGGGACATGCATGTGAATTCCCTAAGATGTTTTTGCTGCTGAATGTCACTTCATCTAAGTACATCCTTACACTAGGGGGGGGCACAGGAGACATCAAATTTGAAGTTAGTGGCCTTAAGTGAAGGGTCTTTGTAAAAGTTATCATGGGCAAATACATGCAGCAGGAGAGTGACAGATGTCTCATTTAAACTATGCCAGGCAATACACAAAATCTAAAATGAAAAGATGACTTTCTCTGGTAGGGAAACCAACTTTTCCTCTTACAAATGTTATTTTCACTTCTGCTTCTCCAAAAGCATTTTCACATGCATTCAAAATTTAATCACAGATTATTCTTTATAAACTCTGCACATTTAAAAAACTGCTGAAATAAAGTCAAGGGAAGAGTTGATGAGGAAAAAGCAGTGAAAAGACTTAACATCTCACAGAACTGTAGGAATTAGAAGGGTCCTACCTGCTAAAGCAGGTTCCCTACAGTAGGCTACTGAAAGCATCCATGTGGGTCTTGAATATCTCCAAAGAAGATATTCTTCTCTGGGCAGAAGACAATAAAGAATATCAAAGGTAGTAAGTTCAGAAGAATAACTGCACTAGCTTCAACAGTATAATACAGAAAGTATAACAGCATAAGATCAGGCACATGAAGGAGATTTCTGTCTGCCTGTCAATTCTTGGCTCATTATTAGAATCCTTCACTGATTTGATGGGTGTTACGTCATCAGGGCAGTTGACAAAGACAAGACTTTTGGAGTCATGATTATAAATTATAAAGAACAAACCATGATTTGTAGAAGACACATTAGCATTCTGACTTTTCCTGAATAGAAGGAAAGATGTATTTTCAAGTCTCAGAATGTTATAAATTCTTATGCTGCTGTAAAGATATATGCTTTAGTAGGTATGTGGTTTACTCGAAGACCATCAGAACAAAGAAAGAAACAAAAAATTCTCTTTAAATCTGAATGCTGTGTAAAATATTGTGTCACACATAATCAGGTTATTCTGTTGTCATGTCATCTGTGAAGGGGTATTGCAAAATACAAAGATGTCAATGCTGCAAAGAAAACATTCGGTTTCTGCCATTCTATCTGTGTGTTCTGCTTTGCTGAGTGGAAATCTATTAATAATCATTTCTGAAATTAATACTGCTAATATTGTTGTCCATATTTGAGCAAACTGCTAAATACTGTTTGCTTACTAGAACACAGTGCACTGCAACAGCATTTTATTTTATGAACTGAATGAGTAAATACCTCAGCTTCAGCTCTTTGCACAAATATCATAGTGTATAAAGGCAAATGGTAGAGGAGAAATTCAAATTTAAGAGATGCCATTAAAGCCGTCACTGTATTTGTCAATATTTACACTGAAATTCTTGTGTATGAAATACTTTACCATTGGAGACACTGAAGAAGGTCTGTAAATTCACGCTACTGAGTAGAAACCAATATAACATAATATTGCTGGACTCAGAAATTTCACTGTCTTCACAAACTTTTTTTCTGCCCTCTTCCCCTTTATCAAACAAAAAGCTGCATTAGAGACTTACTTGCAGTTTATTGCTTAAGCCTACCTACAAACTGTACGTCAATACAAGACTAATTGTGCATAAAATTTAAATTCTATTGCACCGCTACATAAAAATGCAAAATGCTCCAGTAGTATAATGGCTGGTGCTGAGCTCAATCCAACAAGGGCTGCCCCAAGGCAACTCATACTAATGCAATTATCTCTCACATACTCAAACAGCTTTCTTTCACAACATTACTTTTATTATGCAAATCTATAAATCTAATTTTAATCCACAAGACCATCTAGAAGATTAAACCAGTACTCATGTCTCACCTTCAGTAAGTGTAATTAAAGATACTTAAAAATTTAGTCTTGAAGGAATGACTGTAATGCAAAAAAAGAGCTTGATATCACTCTCAACCTGAATTATTAAGTACAGATATTAGAATAAATTCTTTCATTCAATATGCTCTCTGTTGTTCTCTCTCTCCTCCACTCTGCCCTCTCCTCCCGAGCAAGGCATATTTATTATACACATGAAGGTAATGTGGAAAAGGGACTATGGAGTAGCAGAAGTCCCTATTTCAATAAAGGAGACACAATTACTGAATATTCATTGCCCTGCAACCTGCGCAATCGTTTTGATGACTGTAGTAGTCGCACTGTGATTAGGCAGCATTTATACTCACTCTACACAACAGTGATTGATGATGGAAAGTGCTGAAACAATGAATAAGACAGACTGTATCAGCAAGAAACAAGAGCATAGTAAAAAAAAAAAACAAAACACATGCTGAAAAGTACTAGGATAAAAGGGCAAAAGTGAAAGTGGCACTCACAATCAAGTGAGATGTGGAATGGAAGAGCCTACTGTTTCAACCTGGCATCCTTCTGAAGGATCCTGTGAATTTGCATGAACTGCCTAGGGAGAGAATTTATTCCAGTGCCAAATGGATGGGCTTCCTCAGCAGTAGCAAGGGTTTTTAGAGGCTCTCCCATCATGTTAGTCCTCTTAGCTGATAAAAGGGGACAACATCAAGGATAAGAACTGGCAACCTGATAATACCTGTTGAATATAGACAGTTTTTCATGAACATACATGGAATGCACTCCAATTTACTACTTTCATTTTGGGGTCTCTGATTTGGAGTTCTTACACATGGAAGGAAGTATCTTGCATAATACAAGTCTCAGAAACACAGAAAAATGAAAGGATGGAAATTTAATTCCACTTGTATTAGAACAGAAAGAGTGAGAGGAATCTATTTTCCAATAATAAACAGTGCAAAAAAATTATCATTATCTTCAGGAATGGCTATGATAACTCCAGGAAGAATGCCAATATACTAAGTGCTGTGGCCCTCATCCAAGAAATCATCTTTTTCAACCCCGAAGAATTTGTTCTGAATTTTAAATATATGCCCTAATCTTTCTGAAATCAAAAGGATAGAAACCCATGTGAGAATTATAAAAACATTTAGTTATGTACTTCCTTTAATGTGATGTTGAAATGCTATTGACATCACTCATTTTAGCCTGGATTAGAATGACATTTAAAATGTCTTCTTCCTGTTCTTATTCTCCAATTTCTTTTGTTAAACTAATTAAAATTCTTCAGATTCTCACTTTTTTAATCTAATGATTGATAACAACGCAAATAGAGAGGACCCTCCCTAAATTTCAGAGCAGATTAAATATTGTTTAAAGTTTAAAAATCTAAATGTGAATACATACAAAAAGTATAGTCTTTTGTCAGTTCAAACAAATGTGGACATATTTCATATTAAACTGTTACTGTAACAAACAAACAACAAACACCACCAGTGAAATACACAGATGAATAGATGAATAAAATATCTGCATGTTTTCTGCTGATAAAAAGTGAACATCCATTTGTAACACCAGTTCAATAGAAGACATACAGAATAATAGATTTTCAGAAGATGGTCTCAGTTGCTGTGGAATATTAACAGCTACTTAATTCTGCTGGCTTTTCACATTAAGACAATTAAGAGCTTGATAGCTGTCTTGAATTCAGAACTGTGAGGATCCCTTCTTGTCCACTACAAAAATTACTCCAGATTCAGCCCTACATTTATTTGGCATTACCATGAAACCCTTAAAGATTCTTTATTTACTAAGAGTTTTGACTATTAACTCATTGATCTAAACATAGGTGGAAAAAACCTGGCTATGCTCAAAGTTATGGCTGTATGGATCCCCTGTGAAGTGCTTATGAGGCTTCTCCGTGCATCATAATAAATTCTATGGGCCATATGGAACACAGGAAGTTCCATAGTACTGCAAAGAAGAACTTTATTGTCAGAGCGATGGAGCGCTGGATTAGGCTGCTAAGAGAAGTTGTGGAGTCTCCCTCTCAGGAGATATTTAAAACTTGCCTGGATGCCCACCTGTGCAACCTGCTGTAGAGAACCTACTTTAGCAGGAGTGTTAGACTTGGAAGGGAACTCCAGAGACCATCAACTCCTATGGTTCTGTGATATAATTACAAATATGACAAGAAGATTGGTTTCACTTTTTTCCAGCATTGAAAGATCATCTGGGGTGAAAGCCATATGATAGGGAAAGCCATGTAAACACAAGCTATAGGAATATGGGGTTTTCTAGGTATTTCAATTTACAGGGGCGAGGGTAGGGATTTCAGTTTTGTATACAGGAGCTACAAAATTAACACTGAAAATCTATGTCTGTGTAGTGTAGCCTCAAAGAGATGTGGAGAAGCTTGAGATGGTGGAGAAAAGATCCATAAAAATGACTGACGCATGAATTTTTGTGGAGAGAATGTCTTACAGTGATGGCCTGAAGAGCTTGATCTGCTGTACTTACTGAAAAATAAGACTGAAAGCTGACTTGCTTACAAAGTATCTTTACAAGAAAAAGAAAAGAAACAACAAAGAAGCCCCCAATACTGGATAGCACGATACTTTAATCTACTGGAAAAATATGTCATGATAACTACTGGTGAAAGATGAAGCCAGGGAAATCAAAACAAAGATGAAGCCACAAAGCACAATTTGTTTTTAAAAGGTGTCTGATACCCTTCTAGAGCTGACTAGAAAGAAAACTAGCACTTCCACTGTGACTTTCCAATACAAATCCAATACCTTTCTGAAGGGCACGCCTTTCTTTTGCCAAATAGTTTTGCTTTGCCAGATTACTGAGTTCCAGGAGTGATATACATACAACTACATAAAATACAACGCTCTGTGACATACAGGAGACCAGACTGTATTATTTAATTATGCACCCTGAACTTAAAATCTACTGATCTTTGTGGCTACAGTTCAAACAACATTTTGATTCAGAAGATTTATCTTCTATTCACCTCCAATGGGGAAATCACATTTCCTGGCAGTGAAACCATTGTGACTCAGCTATATGAAAGGGCAAAATGATACAAGGAGTCCATGAAAGACCGCTCTAAGGAACAATGGAAACATTCAGCTGGCATTTCTGAAAGTACTCTATGACCCACCTTTACAAACTTTGAGAAGTTATGGATAATACTAAGTGCTTAAAGGCCCCATTAATCCTTAGGGTAGACTCAAGTGAATAGTGAACATTTTCCCCCCTAAAATCTACTTCAATATAAATATTTTAAATGACTGATATCAAACAGAACAGGGAAATAGACAGAGGATCTAAGTGAGAAGAGTATTTATAATCTACGAACTTTTGAAATGAAAGCCAAAAGCAAATAACAGGTGAAAAAAGTTGTTGAAAGAAGGGCCAAATACCTATCCAAAGAAAGAATTATGACACGAAAAACCTGATTGTCTGCCTTTACTGCTTAGAGCTGATAACAGTTACTTCATCACACTGGAAAAGGTACTGCTATGAAATTATATATATAGATGGAACATCATGTTTTTTATGGAACATAACTACTCTACATTCTATAGTTTAATAACTTAAAAATCAGTCCTTCATAAACTTCCTAGACAGTAGACTAATCAAGTGTCCAAACTTCTTGTTTTTATTTAAAACTGCAAAATTAACGTGTTGCTTTCAGTTAAGCAGGTAACGTAGCTCTGTGGACCAAGTGAGAACCACTGTCCAGTTGGGCTACTGCTTGCCAGTTTAATGATTAAGAGCCAGTGACTTAGACAAGGTTTGCCAATTCTTCCATGATCTACAGCCTCAGAATGGAGGATATCCCCACAGCTAAAAATTGGGGTATCAGAACTTGTTAATGCAATGAAGACATTTGCATTTTAGATGACACTAAGGAATAAGGCTGAGCAATGTGAATCTTTTAGCCTCAAAACTGAGGGGAAAAAAAATACTTCAACATAGATTGCTCTGGTAACTACTGATCAAATGTTGCTATTGTAAATGAGTGGGTTTTGTAGTACAGACTAAGAAGAAGAATACTAAGATGACGTACCTTACTGACTGCAAATCTTATTGACTAGAGTGACAGAAATAGGAATGGTTTGCACTTCACATAATAGAAAGCATATTTAATTGGCTAAAATATTATACAACACACCACCCTCATATGTGCTCAACTGTCAGTTTGAAAACCATTTCAAGTGGCTCTTAAACTGTGGAGGAGATATTTTAACAACCTATTTGGAGGTTAGACTGATCTTACACCAAAGATTTTCGATAAGATGTAAGCACAGTTAAAGTAATCACAGAGGGGATTTCAATAAAATATTGAATTAAATAGGTCACTGTGAACTAAATGATGTTACAGATACAGAAGGGAAGAAAATTTAAATATGTTGCTCTTTAACCAAAAGAATAAAGCACCCAAAAGGTATTTTGAAACATTTGTCATTTAGACAGTTCTGTTTGTGAAAGGGCATGCTTAAAAAATAGCCCCCTGGAGCTATTAGCAAAATTCTATTTTTAACAGCTATTGGCCTCCTTCTTCTGCCAGGCCAAAAAGATGTGAGTATGAAATGGCTAACAAATTACTAGAAAGATCTAGCTTCACAAAAATGCTCCGTGGCTTTATAAACACAGAGTGTTAACTCTAATTGCTAATTTCCTCTTGAGTTTGCTTGTGACTTTCTGTGCTAAACCCCTATGAGAGGCTGAACCTTACCAAAGTGCCAAGTGTGAATTGAATTTTACCAGTCTCAGGACAATCTGATGGTCAGCAGTCTATTCTGCAAATACCCAAACTGCATGAAAATCAGCTTTGTAATCAGTGATGTTCCTGAATACTAACATGTCTGCCTATATGCAAAATTTTGTAACTACTGCTCATAGAGCATTTCTTATATTTGACATTTAAATAAAACGTGCATATCTACAGGTATGTATGAGAACTAACAGACAAAAGACAAAACTGAAAAATAAAGACATATCATTTTCATGAGCATAAAATTAGAGTTTAAACTACAAAATATGGTCCAAAACTGTTTATATAAATATTCTGAAACACTGCAAAGGGACAGCTTTAGTCTAGCTTATTAAGGACTGCTTTTTTTTTTTTTTTTTTCTTTTAACAAATTCAAACTTTAAACTATTTTTAATGCCCCCTTGCCTCTTCTTTAGTCAAATTTAGGATTTCCTCTTATTATGTGTAGTATTTGTAGAACTTGTAGTAAAGAAAATGGACCCTGTAAGGAGATGCTGTTTCTAGCCATATTTGCTATAGTGTGAATGTCAGTATGCAAAATGAAAGCTAAAATGCAAGAAAGATGCAAAACAACTGTTTCTAATCAAAAATACCTGGACAAGTTTGCTTGAAATAGCCATAGTAGCCTTCATGCATAAGCAATATCATTCTTGGTTATTCAGAGAACATGTTTACTTCTTACTGTCTTCAAATCTTCAGCAATTTCTCCCTAGTTTGCATCTTGTGCTAAGTGCCAACCTTCTGACTTCTTTCATGTTTCAGTCTGTACTACAGTGATAAATAACAAGGTGTTTCTAAAAAGATTTGTTAAAAATTAATGGGAATCTGATGGGAACCAAGTTTTACAGTGCCAAGCCTACAGGAATATTACCTCTCAAGGTGGTCTCAAAAACAAGGTACCAGAAAAATAGGTTTTTAGCTCATCCTAGATACCTTCAGGCTAGTTATTCTCAGTGCTATTGCCCAACATAATCAGAGCCAGAGAAATAGTTGCTAAGAAAAAAGAAAGAAAGAAAGAAAGAAAGAAAAACAAAGCAGTCATAGGGCATACTGAATTAAGTTTGATAAAACCACATTTAAATTGAATGTTTGCTGTGTTTAACTTCTACAAGGCAATCTACCTTATCCCACTGCTGTATGAGCTGGAAACCCATTTTCTTTGCCCATCGATTACTATAACACCTGCATATATCTTCAACAAGGATAGTATATCCATCGTTTATTTCCTTAATACTTCAGTGAAAAAAAAAAGCCAAAAAGCCTCAAGACTGAAAAAATACAGAAGAGAGTCTGAAGAAATAAAATTTGAAGAAATGCCATCATGACTGTACCCTGACAGACAGTTTCAAAGTTTTTCCAGGCACAATCCAGATTATTTTAAACGCTGCTTAGCAGACTTCTTGACCTCCTGGGATTAATACACCTTTCCAAATGGGGCTTATCTCTCTTGGTCCTAGCTCTGCTGATTAGTATGAGTGTTTTAATAGTGAGGACAATTTCCACAGAAGGAAATTGCATCACATCTCAATCTGCTACAGTACATTAAAATCTGTAGGTTTAATGCTGAGTCCTACAGACACCAGCACAATTTTCTTTGACTTGATATTTAGTAGGATATAAAGGCATTATATTTTGACTTGATGAATTTGCTTTTTGCTTTCAGCAGCAAACAGTTGCGAAAACTTACAGTGGTACATTAGTTACAGTAATTTGGTTTTGGAACACAAGCAGAAACAAATAAAATCCATTAACAGAGCCAATGGCTATAACCAAAGCTAATAAAAAGGGCTAAAGGCAATTTATAGAAAGGAGTCTTAAAATGTCTACAAAGAAAAGAAAACTTAAAGTGATCTTAACAGTAACTGAAACAATATTCTTAATCCAGTACTTGAGCTAATGGTTTTCATTTTCAAATATTTAACAATATTTAACAATATATACAAGTAGATCAATGCACAAATTCAATTTATTTTCCTTGGTTCCGTACATTTACTTGAAATATGTATTTTTGTTCACATGAATCAAACATGTCAAATAAACAAGTTGAGAAATATTGAAATGGAACTTTCCTATAGTTCTGAAAAAAAAAAATAAATTCAAAGTCTGTATCCATCTACAAGACCTTTTTTCCTTTCAATGGCAGAACAGCCATTGACATATCCTAAAAAAGTCATTCCATGCTGATTTGCATGATTTTTGAACCTTTTTTTTTTTCAAATTTAATCTTCCCCATATAGAATTGTATCTTGATAAATCATGATTTTGACCTTCATAATATTTTTGAATTTTGCTGAAATTGGGTACTTTGAATGACAGACTCTTAACGGACCTCAAGAAGCAATGTTCTAGAAACCAATGAGAAAAATTTAGTCTGCAGATCCTTATGGGGAAAGAAGATTTAAGAGGAGGTGGGGAGAACAGCCCACACATTAGAAGTTTTGGCAACTTAAAGCAGAAATGTGATTTATAAAAATGTGTTATCAGCTGAATTATTTGTTTGAATCTGGTAAGAGAAATACCATACTGTTTCCAGTAGATATCATGCAGTGGTAGCCTGAGGGGCGACTGGAAAATAGTCTCAGGGACATCAGATACCTATCACTAGTGCTAAGATACATGGCTTTGCATTTCACACATTATCTGCAGTTGATTCAAGACACCAAGGGTTACAGAAAGCATTCCAATGACATGTTGTGTTTAGCCAATAGGACCAAGCCCATTAGCAAAACCATTCACTGCACAAATTTATGTGCTACTTAACCCTTCTTCTTCTTGGCTGTGGATGGGTGCAGTGAAGAATTTGCTTTTCTATGGGAAATAAATAACAGCATCATTTTGTTGCTGTAGGGGAATGGAACCTGCAGTATAAAATCAAAATTGGGTATAACTGGAAGTAGGCACTGGTAGAGGCCTCCATAACAGGCAGAAAACATTTAGCTCTCTCCCTTTAATTGTCAGAAAGTTAAAAATGTCTGAGGGCTTGTCTACACAAAGAAAATACCGTTCAGAAGGCTGTAACATGAAGCTGCACTAGATCTGCAAACACTCTGTCTATTTTTGGCCACCAACTAGTTTACTCCATTTGAAAATCGCAGTAGCAAATGTAATTTAGAGTAGGAGCCAACAAGTTTCCACAACAAAAGCTGGCAAGGAAAGCACAGACTAATGGCAGTCAGGGAGGTAATTACCTACTCTGTTTGCTCTTACCTTAGAGTAAAGGTAATGACCTAATTTTCCTATGGGGAAAGACACCTTGGGTTACCTGTACATGGAAAATAAATGCTGAATAGCTAGTGACTATAATTTCCCATACTATTTTATGGCACAAAAACCAACCTCTGTGAATACATAAACCTGATCTATATTCTAATCCTAGCATCTGGCTACAAAAACTAGTGAAAAGATTGACTTCTCTGTTCTTCAGAATATGATATTCCTGTTCATTTGGTTATGGACTAGTTTGAAGATAGTACTGCAATGACAAAATACAGACTTTATAATTCAAGCTTATAATTTTGTCTGACCGACGTGTGTTAAGGCAAATGAACTCATAAAAGTGAATTCTGTCCATGGAAAGAGATAATTAAGGACATGAGCAGCCTATGATATGAACAGAGATTTAAAGATCAGGAATGTTTATCTTAAAAGCTAACTAATAGCATCCACAATAACAGAGCCCCCAAATTATACACAGTATTGTAAAGCAGAAGATGATACATAAAATGAACAAAAGAAAACAGTCTTTTGAATTGAGAGGACAGATGTAAAACAGAAAAAAAACCCTTCTTTTTCAGATTGCATAATTACAAGATGGAACTTTTTATCACGCACTACAGTTTGGGGTTGGGGTTAAATTTAATCTGGAAAAGGAAGTGTTTAGATGTGACAGTAGGATATAATTTAGGCTGTGTGTGGTTTGGTGGAACTTTCACAGGAATTTTGTCAGGGCAGAAAGCACTAGGTGGTGTTTTTGTGTAGAACAAATCATTTTAGAGAAATGCACTATTACCCACCATGCAGTGCAGGCTATTTTACTTTTGGGGAGGAGGGGAGACATCCACTCCTCTGTAAAGTACCTGGCACAGAGTTGAAAGTGACAGTACACAGGGCAAAGAGTCCTACTTTGTCCCAGTATTCAATTCTTGCATTTCTATAATCTGTTGCAATGTGCAATTACTGAAAAGATTAGCTTTTGCACAGTTCACTCATAATAGCAGAACTATGAATACATGGATGTTCAGGAATAATTATTACTATGTGGTAGCACAGTAACTATGAAGACAGACATGGCTATATAAAGTTGCTACAAAATTCTGTATGAATGTACATCCATATATATAAATGGAAATCTTAAATGCTATGTCAGGTACATAAATATCCATGTATATATGTACATTAGTTCTCCTTTCCATGAATATTTATAAAATTTCACAAATCCAGAATATTCTTCACGCAATATAATTAAAGATTTTCCAATAGGACTCAGGAAGTTGGCAGCCCTACATCTACATAGCAAATGAAGCATTGAGAACACACCCGAGTAAGACTCAAATACTGAGCTTTTCAACTTTTGATGACCCAAGAAGAAACTGAAGAGATGTCACAGTTGATACCCATCTTCTCCAATCCTTCACAGTACAAAACTGTCTCTTTGAGTCAGTTTGTTGCTTGGAGAGGAATAGAAATTCCTCCAAGAGCAAGCTGTGAACAAGACAGCACCACTTAAGAAAAAAACAGTATTCCTTAACACATATTACAATGAATGAGAGTTGTCAGCTTCAGACATCTCATCATTTACAGTGCTGCCCTTCAAATAGAGATATTTGTCCTTTACATAATGGCAAGACACAGACAAAGGGAGAAATCATTAACTTTTGAGTTTTTTTTTTTAACTTATTCAAGTTTGATACTGCACTAAGAGAAAACTCATAGTTTTATGATGAAAGTAGTTGCTGCTGAAAAAAATAACAAACTAAACACAAATATCATCATTAATATCAAGTAGTCTACAATTTTAATCAAGTACTACATGATGATACCACATTTTTGGATTACAGATATAACACTTAAAGAGGACTCCTATATGTACACTAGCATTCAGATTTCCAGGAACTAGCTTCCACAGCAGCTGACTCTTCCGGAATAATTTACCTTACAAAAGATTAGAAAGTAAAACAAACAAACACAGCAAAAATAACAAAAATACAAAAACAAACAAACAAACACACACACACACAAACCCAGCTTTGGTATTCAGAGCATTTCCAAATTAATTTTGCTAGATATAGCTGGGGTTAAAGCAAGGTGAAGTGAAAGCAGGTTCCCTATTCAGGATGTACCATGCTGCAGAGAGCTGGAAAGCCATGCCCCAGCTATAGCGGGGAAGCTGCACAGAAGAAAGTACTGCTACAGAATTCCTTTTACACTCTAGTGTGCTTTTGTTATGTTCTTTCCCTGACTATCCTCTGATTCAAAGTTGTGCCCATTCATATAGTAGGACATCATCAGGGAAAGGAGTTTTGGTTTGACTCAATATGTTCCAAGAAAAAAGAAACCAGGAAAAAAAAAAAAAAAAAAAAAAAAAAGAGAAAGACCACAGTAAACTGACAGTTTTCACTGTATAAGTTGGGAGAACATAGAAATCTTTTCTTTGTACTTTCTGTCACCAAAACGTGGTGCCACTTAAGCGGACCTAGAAGCCATACCAGTTTTAAAGAACTAGATCTCAACAAAGAAGTAGTGACTGCTGCAGTTGAAGGGAGCTGCTATTTGTCTAAAAGTCCCTCTCTGAAAATCCTGACTCAATTAAATTTGCTGCCTCTCAGAGTGTAATAGGTCAAGCTAATTTAAGTTGGGGCTCATTTAACTAAATAAGTTCTTCAGCTCAGAGACACAGATGTTGCTTTATTACTACTGAGGATGATAGCATTAAATAAACAGAGGTAAGGTGAAAGAGGACATTTAATATCTTTTGACACCTGTGCTGCAGACTCCAGGCCCAAGTTTGGGATAGAACATAAGACATCTAATCTACTATTCCTTTTCCACAGCTGACACGTGCACTTACCAAAGTCTGCTTGGCTTTGCAAGCTTACTTCTAGAGTGGAATAGCAAGAAACAGAGTGAATACTTTTCTGCTTTAAAACAACTTGAAACTGTTGAGGAAGAGGTGTGGAGAGGGGAGAACTGACTAGTATTATGCACCCAATGAAGAGAATAACAGAGCGTATTTTAGCACTGTTAAGGTTACCAAATTTGGAAGCAGACGCTGTCATAAAGACAGAAAGCAAAGCAAGTAAGAGAAGCTATGTTGACAATCAAGAATAGGACTAGAAAAAAAGATGAAAGGCTGTTTTTGGTGTGTTCGTCTTCCTTGTTCTTTTACCATTACAGTTTAAAGAAAAAAAGACATCTTATGGCCTTCCCAGCATGTACGTGTAACACCTGCTACTGTAAATGATGGAATCTCACTACTTGCATACAAGTTAACAAAACTGTTGGGTTGCTACACAAAGGTTAAGGTACAACTGTTAAATTATTTTGTCCATATATTAGTATTGGGAAGTTGTTTACACTGCAGAATAAAGTCTAACGGTAGGCCATGCTTCAAATCTGGCACTGGATACAGATTATCAGTTTATAGATAACTTGAACTGTGTACATTGGAATTTTCTCTTAATCATATATTTAATGATAGGATATTTATTATTTTCTCTTACATGGTTTATGCATCATTACATATTGTGCATGACACTATGTAGTATTATGTCAGTTTCCCAAAGTTCTTATGAAACCAGATCTTTGTTCCTTAAATACGCTCTATTTAATGCATCTAAATCACTTGAAAGGGAAGAGAACTGATGGGTAAACAGGCTGCACTTCTCTAGTAAAGATGACTAGTGAGCACACCCAAGGATGCAAAGCAGTAATTTGACATTCTTTTGCTAAGCAAGAATACTGCTTTCTAGGTTGTTTGAGAAAGTTCCAATAATTACACATTACAATAATTTAAAGTGCCAACAATTACAAAATTTACAAAAATCCATCATGCTGATATTGGCCTTCTTTAATTAAAAGGACACCTAAGTTCAAGTTATGGATGCTAGTCAAAATAACAGAAAGTATTTGAGTTGTTACGAATAGAAAGGTGATCTACTTTTCCACATTAGAAAGTGTTAGTATTTTCCTATAAGAAAATAAGGTTTTGAATGCATGGTGAATGTGATGAATATTTTCTTTTCTGATCTGATGAAAAAGAAAATCATCACAAGGGGAGATGAGAAAGTCACTGTAGCAGCTATCATTTGGCTTACCTTTGCCCTAAGAATTCATTTCAGGACATAACCTTCACTTATCCCTCACAAAGGCCCATAAATGACAGTCATGTTTGCCATCAGACTGCTGATAAATCCCATCTGTTCAGCAGTCTCAAAACACTACCTAGATTTAGCGCTGAAATTAGATATATTTTGTCCTTCAAGAGGTACATACACCACTTATTGCATCAGAGCAATAGATTTACACCAGTCTGCACTAGCTAATCTGGTAACATTGAGGAACACGGAGGTATGGCAACAGAATTGGGACGAAACGGTGAAGAGGGCATACACTAGGTTTCCTGGTCTTTACAAGTTTAAGTTTGCATCATTAAACTCTTAATAAATCTTGTGTTACAAGCTTTTCATTTCTGTTTTACAGAGCTCTCTGAGTATGGATTAACTCACACTTCTAGCAGAATTCAAGGTAGCAGTGACAACCTCGACTCCAAGTAGTTTATCTCAGCAACACCCAGACTTTCAGGTAAGAATGTTTATCAATCAGGCAGCTGTTGTAAGCAACAGCTAATCTCGTATTTATATTTATCTTTTCCTTTAGAAAGAAAAATATTCTCAACAGGCTGCTGGCACGAACATCTGATGAATGTGAAAATAAAAGACTGTATTTATTCTGTATACAGAATCTTGAGAGCTGCTTTACCAATTAAAACCAATATATGCACCTCCACAACCCACAAGCTGACAGTGAGAAGAGACTACTGAAAAAAAAAAAAAAAAAAAAAAAAAAAGCAGAAAAACCCACAACAGATCCAGTTTAAAATCTTTCTCCATCTTTACACATTCTTTTCATTAATATAGATGAGGCCTAAGGTTATGAAAGCTGTGGAAGAAGTAAAACTTAATTGTGCCTGGGCAGTATCTCCTGGAAAAGACTTCATTTTAGAAGAAATACAAACAGCTCTTTAACTTTCATATGAGCACTTTCAAATTCTGTAAGGTCTTGTCATGTAAAATCCCTCTGCTGCTAATTATCGGAACAGTTTGTTAGCTGGTTAATCCAAAGCTTCACAGGACTTTTTTTTTTCCTAGGAGGAGTGGGTAGGGGCAGACGTGAGCTTTAGCAAGACAGAATGTCCTCTGCAATTTTCTCCAAAGATCTTCCAATTTTCTTCCTCAGTCTTAGTGCTAGAACTTAAATTAGCCAAACACATTATTGTTCTAATGCAACCAGGCAAACCTCTCATACGAGGCTAAACCCAACACTTTCAAGGTTAGAAGCCTGTGGATTAACAGCATTGCTCATTAACTGGTCTGAACTTATCATTCTTCATGGAGAGGTCTGACAGTTAACAAACTAGTAAGAATTGAAATGTTTAAAACAAAATTCTTTTTACAGATAACTATTTTGACACAAGACACACATAATATATATTCTTTCTCTACTATTACGTGCAATAGCTTGGTGAAGATATTTACATGAGAACAGAATACTTCCCCTATTGCTGTTGTTTTAAAATACCTGAAATTATACTTGAAATTACAACAACACTCTTATGACATCATACATATTTCCACAACAATTGTTTCTATGAAAAAAAATATTGACACTTAAAATGCAAAGTATCATTTTCATGTAAATAACCTTGTCATTAAAAATATGGAGAACTGAAACTACAGAAAGCATATGTTTATATAATCAGAAGAGTCAGTAAATATAACAGTCATTTTTCTGTGTCTGCCACTATGTCCTAGTACGCTGCCTGAGTGAATAGACTTCCAGTGTAACAACTGGATTCTCAGACTGAGAGAAAAGTTCCCTCACTTACCAACTGTTGCACTTGAACTACTACTATTTTAGCTTAATGGTAAAGAAAATCACAAACTTTGCACTATTTTGCTGTTTCAAAAAGAAAAAGGAAGAAGCTTGTGTACATGTATTTTACCAAAATGTGCTTTAGAGTCCACTTCATGACACAAATGCCTAAGGGACAAGTTTGCAAGGTTGTACTCCTGGCCTTTTATTGACTTACCATGTTATCTGAAGCATTTGACTTAATCTCAGTGTTGTTTTCCTTTACTGTGCTCCAAAAAATGACAGAGTACCACCCAGCTACAGTGTGGTCCTCCCTCCATATAGATACGCAAGTATGACATTTTTCCTCTTTACAGAACTTACTTGAATCAAAGCTGGCTCTGTAAAATATATTTTTACCTTACTGAAGTCCTTGAACAGAAAAATTGGCTTTGAAAATGCTCTACACTTCAAGTGTGATGCTTTCTGCCCCCAAATTACTCAAAATAATGTGGTTTGACCCAACTCTCCCATGCTCCTCTAAATCCTACCGAGTCCATATTTGACTACCATATCTACTGTGGTGCAAATTTACTTCTCTGGTTAATTTTACTAGCTTCTT
>PPHD01002146.1:10421-37631 GCA_002909625.1 Bambusicola thoracicus | reverse complement strand
GCAAAGAAGGTGAAATGAAAGCAGTTTTAATCTGGTTCTACTCCCTGATAACCTAAAAACAGCACCAAATTTGGCTTGGAGGGGAAAATTTAAACAGCAGCTTCCTTCCCCTATCTACTAGGATTCCGATAAACTGGCAGGCAGTACTGTAAACATCAACACAGTCAGTGGCAGAATGCAGAGTAAGTGAAGCATGTTTTTTTTTCAAATAAAAAAAAACACATGGGTAGAAATAAAAATAAGTGCTGAATTATGCTTACAAATAGTAAGTCAGACAGATTTCAGCAGGACTCCCTGTAAAGAGTAAACCAGCTTTTGCTTTGCCCAAATACTGCATGAAGACTTCATAACTAAGTGCAAGATCAACCTTCCTACAGCTGTTTCTTGAGAAGAAAGAGAGGAGACAGGGCACCTAGGAGCTTGGTGAACACTCAGCAAAACACAGTATAATACAGTTCAAAGAAAAGCTTATCATTTGTGTAGCACTGGCAAGAATTTCTCTGCTGTGTGCTTGTAGTAGGCCAGTTTAAAAACTACCCAACTGTCTGTGCTGCGGTCATAAACCACATGAACAGGGACTAATGCTGGCACCACTTCTGATAAACCACAAAGCCTTAATTGTAACTAAAAAAAACATCAATATAAAGCAAGAATAGGGAGATACATATATTTTTAATTTTAATCTAAAGCCATTAAATCTGAACAAAACTCAGACCTTGCTGTCGACAACAGCATGCAGATAAAACAGATAAAAAATGTCTTGCCATTAGGGAGCCTGTGGTACGTTTCATTCTATTCATTCAGTCTTCTTCTCAGAGTTGATGACAACTAAAATTTTGGCATATATATACACACGCATGGACAGTAAGATATTTGCTAAAGAATCAGTATTTCACTATCTGTATCTAAAATCCCTGTGTTTCAGTTTGGTTGATTATTAATAATAGCTAAATTAATTACTTAGTGGTATACCAATGAAAAAAAGAAGAAGGGAAGGATTAAAAATCCATTCAGTCAAAATAACTCCCCTTTCTTCAACCAAGATCATTCATAACTGTTTGTCAGCACAACAAGAAATTTCTTTACAGTGCTACAGGACGGTTTGAAGATTTTCTGTTTTACAAGATCATTTTCAAAGGCTTGTGATGAAATCTGGCACCCTTTCACTGCTAAATTAGAAGTAGAAATTTGATTTGTGTCAACACTTCTCTACACTTGGAACATCAGAGCTTGAACTAAAAACCATGACAGTATCTGTGTTAGCTGCAGTGCTGCTATCAAACTAGCCAGCACTCTAGAAGGATGTGTGGGACTTATTACATCAAGAAAGTAAAGCAACTGAGAATATAAAATTATGGACTGATGCAGATCTTCTGAAAAAGAGGGGCAGTTGTCCTGCTCTATGAAGGCACTGAAGCAAATATCAATTTTCAAAACAACATATTTCCTTTCATGCTTCAATGTATCATCCAAAAGAATAAAAATTCAGCAGGGACGAGACTTTTCCCCTCAACCAAGAAAACATGTTTATCACACCTTTCCAAAACTAGGACTTTATATTCCATTCCATTGTGGTTCCTCCAAGAGCAAGCAGGTCCCTGAATAAACCAAAATCCATAATCACAGAATCAAGAACAAAATGTTAATTTGGCTAATTACTGTGACGGTTTACTTTAAAGTGTTAATCATCAACACTCAGGCTTTGCCTCTCTACTTAGTTTACTTAGCAGTCCTAAATGGCAAAATATCATAGCTACACTCTTTCAAAGCCCAGCATCTTTTGGTGCTTACGAATCACATGAGAGCTTATACACTGTTCAGCACTTTGATTTCCAATGACTGGATTTATTCAGCTCTTGCCTTTAGTGAAAACAGAATTAAATTGCATTGAAGGCACCCTGGAAGTTACAATGGGCAGGTGGAGAATGACCACAAGAGTTAATTTACACCACTTTCTCACCTTGTCTCCATCCTAGATTTCAGAGAATCAATAAAAGCTATCAGCAGCTTCAGTATGTTTACTTCAAATGGTGGAAGGGCTTGGCTTTATCTCAAGACACAAAAGCAGCTTAGGGCTCCTTCAATGATCTTGCTTTTTCGCTGCAGGGAGGAATTCCCTCCATTTCTGTTACCCTTAGCACTGTGATACCAATTTCCCATGGAGTAAATTTTCAGCATTCAGTAGCTATAAATGCTACCTACTAAATGTTGCCTATAAATGGATATTTCAAAGTGTTGGTATTGATATACAACAGTAGCCTATTGAGGTAAGGCTGTACAATCCATGGTTCTGCATTTCACAGCCTCAGACAAACAGTTCTGCATGATTGGGCACTGGACTCTTACCTGTTTAAGTGCAGGTCAGCCATTTCAAGGACCTTTTTAAAAACACATTTTAAGCACTCATGGAAGTACCTTGAACCCTGTATTTCAGCTATGTAAATTAAAGCTCACATGCCCTGATTTATAAAAATTTTAGACCCATCTTAACTGATAATAAAGAGTCCTCAAATTAGTAGTTAAAAAACATTCCTAATATTACTAAAGACACTTCGTGAGCTCTTCTTTAGACAAGGTAAAGAGAAACAAGTTTGTTTCCAGGATAGTTTTTCAAGACCTCAGAAATTAAAACTGTGTGTAAAAGCAAAGAAAAAGTTACTAATTCACCCTTGATCAGGAAGGAAACTGATGTTTCTTCAATAACTGCCAGCGTGCACAGGCTCCTCTTGCTTCTGTTTTTTAAGATTCTCTGCCTTGTCTGCATGTGAGGTTTGCTGCAAGGCTAAGCCAAGACGGAGAAGAAAGGGAAGATGGAAGGAACTCACAGACTTTTTCTTTCTTCTTTTCTTTTCTTTTTTTTTTTTTAATTAGAACATTTTATTTTTCTTTAAACAATCATGGCACAAACCAAGAAGCATCACTAAATTAATGGACTATAAGAGACTTCCTGGACTGAAGTAGGTTGATTGAATAATCAAATTTTAAGGCCTAATGGAAATAATAAGCCTTATTCAATCTAACCTTGCAAAAAAAGGGGGAAAAAAAAACCTACTTAAAGTTTCTGTTGGAGAGACTTTTACATCAAATGCCTAATGAGATGGCAAGCATGCATGAATAATTATTTTTACTTACTGTTCCTATTAAAGATGAGCTATTATTCTTTCACTCAGAAATAAAAATCTTCCCTGATCATTAACATTACATAGGCTTTTTATTTTTTATTCAAAGACAGCACATTTGAGTTTCAAATAGACAGAATAAATATCTGTCTTAGTAATAAGAATGTTTTTCTCTCCTCTTTTTAATATTTTAATTACTTTTAAAGAGTTGAATGGGCATAGCAGAAAAATTCTGACCTTATCCCACAGCAAGAAAATGAAACAAAATCAGAAACCTCTCTCAGAAGTGTAAATGAATTGTTTTCAAGGATCAGCTGAAAAGTAGTTTCAAGTTTTCTGTGATTTCTGTGCTGTCAGCAACTCTAGAATTTAGTGTTTAAATTCAGAAGTCTCGGTACACATTTTAATATGTTTCTAAGTGAAAAAGCTGCACTGATATTGAATAAGCTGGTTACTAAATCTCAGTACAGAGTAAATATTACTATTAATTTTGGCTTTAAGTGGCAAAGGTGTCTAATTTTGTTGATCTTAATGGCTCAGAAGGTGTTAATCAACCACAATGGAATTTTTCCTTCTGCATCTACCCTATAACTTGCCTAGAAAGGACTTGAGAAGTCTTACTGTCTGTGGAGCTATTTTTTTTTCTTCTAAATGAAGCTTCCCTCAAAGTGTCACTCATTCACAGCTGTATGCTGGATAAGCAGTAAGACAAAAATTAGCATGCACATATTCCATAAAAATACGGTGTTTTGCTGAGGCTAAAAGGGATCTAATCTTTTTTTTTTCATCTGCATAAAATTAAAATATGGTTCTTGACTTTGTTAAAGAGGATACTACATAGCATACTGGTGGTATTTTCAGATCCTTTGACCTGAAGACTTTCTTCTTTCTTAACGAAAAACATGCCTAAATTCTTTCTGCTGTATTTATTTTATATAAATGACAAAGGAGTTTTTACCACTTACTGTCATTAAAACTGTTGTCTTGGAACTAGAGTTCTGCCCCTCTGGCTGACAGTGCAGCCCTGTTTCTGCTATTTTATAGGTATGCATAAGAAAACTGGCTCATGGACAGAGAAATTCCAGAATTGAGAGTATAATCGAGAGTGCCCATCTTAGGCAGAAGCGCTTGAAGAGCCTCTTCAGGTATTCTGTAGGTGTCTGGGATTTCTTTGTAACCTTTGATGTAAACCACTTTTGTAACCTTTGATGTTCTGTAAAATTCTCAAACCTTAAAAATTTATTATGCCCAGACTCTCTTATCGTTAGTTGTAGCTGGAGAGCATTTCAGTTCAGGCTGCCTATTGCACTGCCCTAGCACTGCAGAAAGTTGTTTTAATGCCATATAATTATCTTCTCCTCACTTACAGATTTTACTCTGCCTAATAGATGTACATCTCTTTCTATGCTTTCTCTCAAAACTTTAGAACTGCCTTAGAACACTTTCAAAGCCTCCTTAAAACTCTCCTTTGCTGTACTACTTGCAAAAAACCCTAGCATCAATTAGGCACTGCTGAGATCACTGCCTTGTGTATTGATCAGTACTGCCTCACTGCCTGCTACTCCCCCAGTATGTCTGTTTCCAACCGTTGTCTCATCTTAAATGCACATTGTAAACACCACGGGAAAGAGAGTTCTTATTCTTTGTTTGCACACCACCTAGTATAAGAGAGCCCTGGACCACAGCCAAGGTATCAAGATAGTACAAATATCACTATATTACATAAAAAGGTATAAAAACTAACACGCCATGGAAACATTTCTGAAGTAGGCAATTATTTTTCTCTAGAGTTATTTCAACAGGCCCCAAACCATATAGACTCTGATGCTTTCACAGGATGCGAGCAATATGCATTCTTCCTTCTACCCAGCACCACATTCTCACATTTAGAATTATTATCTCCTGTTATCACTGAATATTTACACCTTCACTGAATTAGTTTTCCCAAAGCAAGCTCAAATTACGGTTGAAGAATAAAACTAGAACTGAAGCTGTCTGACACAGAAAATGATCACAGAGGAATTTTATACTTTGATATATCGGGACCAGAAATTCTCACTGAAAGGTACTGAGGTAGCCATGGTGACCATGATGAACTGCTGGGACAACCAGACACCACCAGAAAGCACATTCCCAAGCCTTGACATCCGTACCAGCCATAAAGCATGTCAACTTACATTTACTACGTAAGTTATAATGTATAACGTAACTACTTACGTTAGTGAGTGACAGTGACACAAGAACCATATCATTTAATGTTACCAAATAAATTGAGTGACCCAAAGACACATATCACTTTTGTCATTTGAAAACCCTTTTTGACTAGGGCAGAAGATCTAAGTTTGAACAACAACAACAACCAAAAAAGGGTTATTCTCAGGAGCAAAAGAGATTGTTGGGAGAAATTTGGAGGATGACAGGCACTAAATGACGCAAGAAATTAAGGTGAATTATTCCAGGAGTAAGGACAACATGGGGCATTGGTCCAAGAAGAAGATTAAGGGCATGGTGAAAAGTATGCTTCCACTTGGTTTCAGTGAGATTTCCTAAAGAACACTGACTAGGCACAGCATAACAATTAACAAAACTAAAAACTACAGATTCCTATGCTATCTGTAGAAGTGATTTTCCCTCACAGAAGGGAATTCTAACTGCATGGAGAAATAAAGAAAGAAGGCCACAGTACTAAGGGACTTGTGAATCAAGAATAAAGATCCATTTGTACATGTATGTATGACAATATTGAGCAGCAGTCAAGGAAGCTGTGGGAAGGTGCCACTGCTGCAGTCAGAGCCTCCTTTGGAAACCCTCTTCCACCTAGCCCTAGCACAGCTGAAAGAGCAAACAAAAATAGAGCACTGGAAATTGATGGAGCAGAATGGACTCAAGAAGGAAAAAAAAATGCAATTAAGAGGTAACAGCCTATAAGAATATTTCTGCAAGTACGCCTTACTTTTTATTGCTTTTTTTCCTCTTCAACACGTACTGTAAGAGAGTCTTAAGAAGTTGGCTGCCTTCATTTTAATATGAGCCACAGATAAGAATATGCTACTCCTTATAACTTGTTAAAAAATATCTTCTAGGAATTTAGGGTTTTTTTTTTTTTTCCAGGGGAAGAACAGTCTGTGGAGATTAACATCCATCTCACCAGAGAGCCTTGTTAGTGAAGTATGAAAATAAATCAGATTTCTGCATCACGATGAAAGCTGTGAGCTACAACACAGAACATCTTTTTCAAACCATTTTTTCTACCCTATCTTTATTCTCACTGACTTTCCAACCTCAAGAAAGCTTGCACAATGAATATAAATCATATCCAGGAGGAATTTCTCTCTTTCCGAAAGGCTGGGAGCAGACACATACATGTTGTTTTATTCTTCAAACAATGCGATGAATTTTTTATAAGCTGTGAAACTCAGCAGCTTCCATGAAAGAGACACCAAACGAAGGCTGAGACCCTGCCCTCCCCTTCCCTCTCCCCTGGTTCAGTGCCTGTTCTTCAAAATTAACTTCTGCACGTGTGAGAAGCAGAGCAGATTGTGGTCAGACATATCTCCAAGAAATGAAAGGCTGTAAGTTGTACTGTGCCGTGTGTTTGAAAGAGCAGGAGGCAAAGGATTTTTGCAGCACATTCATGTCCTCTTCCTCTGTTTGGTGATGGGGAGGGGAGCCAAAGTGGATAATGTTGTCCCAGGATACAAAGGATTAATGTTGGAGGATTGGGAACTTGAGCAGGTGACATTTCAAATCACTTCTGACAAAGCTCATGAGACACTTCACACGACAGATTGCAGTGTTTGGAATTCCTTGCAGTACTGTTTTTTCCTCAGTGTTCAGACTAACAGTTTATTTTCTCCCAGCTCAGCTTCGACTCACAGAAACCTACTGAAGTTCATAAAACATAGATATTTCAGACCTGATTCGTCCCTACTAAGCAACTCATGCATGATTTATGTCTGTACAAAGCAGATGTAAGAGAACAAGACTGAACTGATTGCATTTTATACCTGCTTTTATCTGGATATAAAGGACTGCATAAATAGCAGAATATGACGCCATTTTCGAAAATGAGTAGAGGAAGGATCTCTTTTTCCAAACCTCAGTTCCTGCTGTCAGACTGGAAGTCTACTCATCACTGTATTATGTGGAGAAGAATCCCATTTTTGCCAGTCCCTTGTGGTATTTTTATGTTTGTAGAGCTAAAACAAAACTGGAGGAAGATGCAAACACCTTTGCTTTCACTCTGGACAAGACAAGTGTTTATCTTCCTCATGTAAAACCTGCTCTCTGGTTCAGACATCATTTTGCAGTCAGATATTGTTTGACTACCAAGGTGAGGTAAATTAGCAACAAAGTTGTGGAAAGAGCCTCTAAACCTGGGCATGACAGGGCTTGGCTATATGACTGGAAATCAGGGATGTTAATTAAGATTCTTAGGCTTGAAGTCTTGGGCACTTGCAGCTCCAAAGCATCTTTAATAATAAATGATGCAGCGGACAGGCTAACAAGACAGTAAAGAGAAAAGATGGAAAATGTGAGCACGACTGAGGCTGAAAGGCACTGAAAAGCACACTGCCATGATTACTCAAGCAAGACTACATATGCCTTCTTGAGCTACAAGTGACATAGTAAAGATAGCCCTTCTAGACTTCCCTATCACTTCTCCTAGTCTTTCGCATTTTATGATTCTTAATAAAAATATTCTTTGTTGTATCCTTAATCTAAAGCAGCGTGAGTCTCCTGAGCCAGGGTTCAGTTCCAGACCAGAGATTTGTTCATAGAAGTACTGTCCAAGTCAAAAGCAAGAATAACTTTCTGGAGATAAGGCCTGAGGGAGGAAAATGAACATATTGGTCCAGCCTGAGCTTGTATTGTGCTTGTATCAGAGACTTGGGAATGTCTTGGTGATAAAATCAATAGGAACAATTTTCAGTCTCTTAAGGACAAAAAATCTGAATTCACACTCTTTCCACTTCTAATTCTTCAGCTACTCAAAATACAGTGGCACTTAAAGCTTCTTATACCACTCCAAAATTTTAGTTTGATAAAAACAGCCTTGAATTTCCATGTATTTGGCTACAAAGAAAGAATCAGAAGAAAAGCAGTAGTCAAAGAATGACCTGAGTCACCAAAAATATTGTTTAATCTGATTTACTGCTCCTGTCACTCCTGACTCATCCCTGCCAATCAGAAATCATTCAGCATTTTACAAGATTAAGCAGAAATTGGTTCAATTGCTATTTTTCCATTAAAAGATATAAAAAATCCATTCAGGAATGAGGCAATAAAATTTTTAGAATTGACATTTAACTTAGTTTTCCAACCATAACTGTTTCTAATATTCTAAATACTGTATTATGGCATATCTGCTTGACTCTGAAAGCTCAGTTTCAGTGCATAACACTATCAGACAAGAAGCTCTGCCAATTTATATTCCAATAAGGATTAACATCGATTGGTTTCCTGTTTTCATCCTACTGCATTTTTTAAAAGCAACCCATGTCTAAAGGCACAGAAAATCTGAAATTCAAGACAATAAGAGTAAAATGAGACAATAAAAATAAAATGAGACTGCATCTCGGCGGAGCAAAGAAAAGGCTATACTATATGGAAGTACAATATTTTTGATCTAATAAAATGCATTAAAATAAATCCAGCAAATCTGCACTTTAAATTTAGAAGCTAGTGGTGAGAAGTTTCCAAAAGATTCCATTTCCTATAGTCTGAAAATACTCCCCTACGTAAGCCCAGCAGTACATTGAAAGCCACTGTTCTTGTTTTGAAAGTGGCTGTAAACAAAACACACATGGAAGGATACTATCTGTGGTTGTATTCTCCTAGCATCCATACACAGTGGATTTGTACACCCCTGCCTCCTCCATATCAGTTATTCAAGCATTTGCTGGGACAAATATAGCTTAATCCTTTCAAAGAACATGTAAATAATTTTAGGCACTGCAAACCAGACTTTGACTGTTTTCTTGTGGTAGCGGTGATGTATTGTTTTCTTCTGACATTGATGATAATTATATTTATATTGTGTAAAACAAGTAAAGTAGGTAAAAGAACAACACAGCAATATGATTTATTATGATGTTCTATTTTCTTGCATGTTATTCCACTGTTATTCCTGTTACCCACAAGAGAGACAAAATATCTACCAAAAATATCAATAATTTGGAATACATATGTAGACCCAAAGTCAGCCCTCGGTGTTCTGAGGCTTTTTGAAGATGAATTTACACAAAAAGTAAAGTAACGTGGATTGCAATCTGTTTACTCAAAATAATTTGAAGCTCAAATCCTGCTTTGTTTTATTACGTAGCACAGCATTTTCCTTCTCAAACCATTCTTCCTCATGTTATTAGAATTCTTTTTTGCAATTAAAAAAACTAATAAGAGTAACCAGCAACACCAGTATCTTACTCTTGAAAACAATTAAATTATGTTTAGGAAACCTTGATTGCTGCATCATGTAAGTGCAACACAGAAACTGGGCAGATGTACCATTCAAATATATGTTTCAAAGTGTCTCTATGGGTGCAAGCTTTTCCAACATCTTTTACAGCTTACAGCCTTTCACTGTGGAAAAAAAACCCAAAGTCCATACAAAACTAGTGACCTTTCCCTCACTCTCCAAGAGTCAGTGCTCCCCCAGTAGAGAACCATGCTATCACCAAGAAACTCTCAGGCTAATATCAAGTTTTCAGAAACATGCTTGCTAATATTCTCTGAACACCAGTCCCCAAGACAGCAATCTGCAGCGACTTGTTGGACAGCTTTCATAAATACTACCTCCCTCTTCGGGTGAGATTCAAGTGACTTAAAGCCACTCTGTTTCCTTAGGCCACACAGTAGAAAAAAAACTCTGCAAAGGGGCAGGTGGCAGCTGGGCTGACTGCATCTGGGCCTCCCTGGTCATGCTTCTCTGTTGTTGTATTAAACAGCTGCCTTAAGCACATAAGGAGGCACAGGAAGGCCGGAGATCTTTTTAAAGTGGGAATTCTAAAGCATAGATGGCTTTATTGCAAGGTAATGACAAATGGAGCTTTTTACCTCCAGATAACTGCATGAAATTGCCTGAGGTCAGCAATGACTGAAAATTGTGACAATTAGATGGCTGCTTTGTGGCCTATAGGAAATGAATTGGTGGCCTCATTCCAGTTCTCTATCATAAAACAATTACAGCTAATGCTGATTGACATCCTTGATTGCAGTCATGGCTGAGAGGCCAAGGCTGAATGAGCTTTGAAAATAAACTGCCCTTCAATCCATAAAAGTCAATCCTCCCAGTGAGAGGTGAGGCTCATGCCGGACTGAGAAAAAATGCACCTTTTCTGTCTCACTTCGTAGACAGAAAGTTTGTCCCTCCTGCTCAATCCAGTGCCTTCACTGCCACCACTTAGAACAACATTGGAAAGACAAGTCCTCTGGCAAAGCATGGGAAAGATCTATTGCATATTGTTTTTTACTGCTTGCATTTCAGATGCAAGCAGGATTTCAAACACTGAGGCCCTGTTGTGCCAAGTGCTGTGCAGACAGAGTAGCAGACAGTCCCCATTCCAAATTGCTTGCTGTCAAAACAAATGGGAAGCAAGAAGTGTTGTCACCAGTGTTTGACAGGCAGGACATGAGGTTTCGTGAGCCAATGCAGTGAGCCTAAAATTGCATGGGCACTGTGTGGGAGAGCAAGGAGCTGAAACACAGGATTGGGTTGCGGCCATAAAAGTGGGTTAAAACTGACAAAAGGAGGACAGTTCCATATCACAGAGACAACTGCTTGAACCGCTTGTTGATTTCTGACAGTGGTAAGGAGAAAATGAACTTGTGGTATCCCAGATGTGAAACTGCAAGAATGTCCATGAACCTGGAGCCATTCTAAGACCACTGATCCTCAATGGAAGTGAGAAATGTTTTGAGACTAAATTTGGAAGTAAGAACAAATTAGATTACTGTTCTTTACATTAATTTACAGCTGGCTAAAAGCTATCCCCACTACACTTAGATCAGATATTCCTTAAGCAGCTATTCCTCAGTCAGATAAAATACTTCACATGTGGGGAAAAAAACAAAACAAAACAAAACTCCTGTTCCCCATTGTTTATTTCACAGCAGAAAGGTCAGTTTGCACTGCCTATGTAAAATATGCATAGTGGTAAACACATGCTTTGATTAGCATTTGAAAATGTCATGCTATTAAAACAAGACCAAAAAAAAAAAAAAAAAAAAAAAGGAAGAAGAAGAAAAATAGAGCGATTCTATGCTATGCATGATTAAAATATGCATCTTCTGAGGTAGCAGTGATTGAGAAAGAAACGAATTAATGTCTGCACAGCAGCACGACTCTATACTGGCCTTTAATGAAAATCCAAGGATTCAGCCTCCCTGCTATTTTCTTTGACTCATAGTGGATGGGCTCTGGTGCTGTTTATCGCAGACACTGCAGTACAGGTTCAACTCCTAAGAAAAGGTACGCAGCAGCAAAAATTCACCATACTGCTTTTCAAATAGACTACGCTGAAAAATTTCAAGTAAAGTCTTGAAATAACCTGAGGTAAAAAAACTGCCATTGCCTTTTTATTAGGAAGATGAAAGAAACCAAGAGGAAAATATCTTAATTCTCAGATGAACAGAATCAAGCTAAAACCTATTTAATCTGACTGCCTTTTCTTAAAATGACAAGTGTCTTTCTTAGGCCTTACATTTTACAAGGTAAAAAAAAAACAATGACAGCAGTTTGGTTGACCCAGTGTACAAATGGGAATGACTTCTTTCTGAACTTTCTTTATAAGCCATTCTTTGTTGAATTATGAACTAGAACAGATTCTTCTTGTCTACATACATATCATTAAAGACTTTGTTTAGTTCAGTTTGTTACCGTTCATCAACTGAGATGAGGTAACAGAGCATGTGGGTGTTCTTAGTCCATTTCAGTTCCAAAGAATAATAAACTAGCTTAAATCACTTACATGTTTTATATATTGTATGATCTCAGAAATGGCATTAGTAAGTTATTATGTAATTAAGATAGAATAGATGAGGAGAGCTACAGAAATCTTACCAGTCTAGTGGGATTACAGGTAACCAGTAATAATTCTTTTTGACATTATTGCAATGAAAGAGTTAACATATTTTACTGTGATTTCTGCTTCCACTGCTCATAGTATTTTAATAGAGTTTGAAGGTCAGGTTCCCTCTTCTGTGATTCTTCCTACAGTTTATGTGCTAATTGAAGAGACCTTCAATATCTGATCATTAATCACTGATGTCATTAATCACTGATGAAAAAAAGAGAAACATTGGAAATTGGAAATCCATCTCCTTAATTCAGAAATTTAAATAGATTAACAGTACTCTTTCAACATATGTTCACCAAAAACCCAAAAAAAAAAAAAAAAAAAGGGGAAAAAAAAGAAAAAGAAAAAAAAGGTTTAAGTTACAATTTAAACTCTTTCTAATAAAAACACAAGGCCAAAAATCCGCAAGCATTAGAAATGGTATCTGTGGCTCTGGTAAAAAGCCCAGAATTAGAAACATCTCACACTTGACATGAGAAAATACTAATGAGAATTTTGAGATACCTGGGACTGCATAACCTGAAGAAGGCTGAGAGGGGATTTAATCAATGCTTAAAAAATATCTGAAAGGTGGGTATCAAGAGGATGGGGCACAGGGAAAGGAGAAGAGGCAATGGGCACAAACTGGAACACAGGAAGGGGCATATGAACATAAGAAAAATCTTTTCTACTTTGAGTAGAGTTACTGAACACCTTCTTTGCTTCAGTCTTACTGCTAAGACTGCCCTTTGGGAACTCCAGACTTGGAGGTAAGAGAGTGTACTTGAAGGCCTTTTTCCCCAGGCATCAGTACAGGGTTTGATCTTGTTCACCGTCTTCATCAGTGACCTGGATGAAAGCATAGAGTGCATCCTCAGTGATTTCACTAATGATACAAAGCTGGGAGGAGAGGCTGACACACCAGAAGGTTCTGTTGCCATTCAGCAAGACTTGACAGGCTGGAGAGTTGGTCAAGGAGGAACCTTAGTAGGTACCACAAGGGCAAGTGCAGTCTCTTAGACCTGGAAAGGAGTAACTATACACATCAGTACATGAGGGCCAATCAGTACAAGAGGGCCAATGGCATCCTGGCCTGCATTAGAAACAGTGTGGCCAGCAGGAGCAGGGAGGTCATCGTCCCCCTGTACTCAGCACTGGTGAGGCCGGACCTCGAGTACTGTTCAGTTTGGGACTCCTGAGGTTGCACCTGGAGTATGCATCTATTTCTGGAAACCCCAGTTCATGAAAGTCAGCGAACTGCCGGAGAGAGTTCAGTGAAGGGCCACAAAGATGATCAGGGGCCTGGTGCATCTCTCATGATGAAAGGCTAAGAGACCTAGGGCTGTTCAGACTGCAGAAGTTCTCATCTCCAGAGACCGAGAAGAGATCTCATTAATGTTTATACATATCTAATGGGTAGGAATCAAGCAGATGGGGACAGACGCCTTTCAGTTCAGACAGAACAAGGGGCAATAAACTAGATTGGAACGTAGGAAGTTCTGTAAGAATGTGAGGTAAAACTTCTTTATTTTGAGGGTGATAGAACACTGGAACAGGCTGTCCAGAGAGGTTGTGGCATCTCCTTCTCTGGAGATACTCAAAACCTACCTGGACACTTTCCTGTGTAACCTACTGTAGGCAACTTGCTTTAGCAGGGGATTAGATGATCTCCAGAGGTCCCTTACAACCTCTTCCATTCTGTGATTCTGGAAAAGTTTCGTATAAGTGAACATCAAATTAAAACACTGTCAAAAGAAATAATACAGTAATTTTTTTGCATGGTATCGAAGATGTTGAACGACTGAGTAAACTCAATATAAATAAGTACTGCAAAATACTTATACTGTGCTTTGTAAGTCAGAGTAATTTATACAGCTGCTGATGAATTAGAGAACATGGTTCAAAAACCAAATTTAGTTCTCAGATACAAACCTGGTGCAGAATGCATCCCACCGATTGCAACAAATCCTGAATTTATCTCCTGAATTTGAAAAAAAATCCTAATTCAAAAGGCAGGAAAACACTCAAAAGTCTATCTGGGGACTGCAGCAGAAGCTGTAATTCTCTGCTACTTTTTACATCTTTCTTTTATTCAATTAAAAAGTCCTTATATTGAAGGAAATAACTCCATGCAATCTGTTCTTGTGCTCCATAAATGCACTGTAAGCTGCAAAACCAAAATGGCATTCTGATAAGATTTTATATGTCATTATAGACTAGACTTCCTCTATATAGACTCTGTCCCACAGGTTTGAAAATCTTGACCCAGTTTATCATGATACACGAAGAATGTTTCATGAGCTAACACTCTTTGGATATGTGTCAGAAATCGTACGTACAATAAAAACAGATCATATGTTTTGGCTCCATTTATTGATTTAGATGAGTATTGGTAGTAAATTTACTGAAGATCTCCAGTTCTGACATGAAAAATAAATCTTCTAACTACATGTTTTTGGGATTTCACAGAGCACTATTTTTAGAGATTGGGCTCTGTGAAATATTCATGACCTGTAAATATTGGAATGGTCCTCTTCCTAGTACATCAGGTTTTGACAGTGTTTAAGACCAATGAAGGCTTGCATATAATACTCTGTTTTGGCTAAAAAGCATATGCATTTGAAAGTTTAGCCTAAATAAAACTTAATAAGTGAGAACTCATAAGAAATACCATTTGATAATTTGCAGGCAAATTCTTATGAAACATTACTGATGTTCACACAGCTTAATCTGTGGCACGATGAGAGAAGTAGCTTCACTTCTGATTTTTCAGTCATGAACTTAAGTGTACACAATTAGCTTAAACATTTACACACTGAAAATTTTTGTGCAAATTCCCAGTTGAGGGATGCAAAACCAAGGTATTTGCATAAGCATATAGCCAGGTAGTTTTTTTACTACGCCATATACATGAATAAATATCTGATTTGTGTACGCACAATGGCTGTTTGTAGGCATATTACATGCATGCAAATGTATCAGTGCAATTGCTCAACTCTGACTTTCAAAATTTTGTTAAACTGGCAACAACTTTTTTCATGTTTTTCACTTAAACTTGAATAATTTGAGCAGTGTTGTCTACATATGAAAGAAGATCTTTGTAGCTTACAAACCCTCCAGAAATGGAATTTCTTACACTCCAGTTTTAGTACTGGAAGAGGGCTGTAGTGGTGGTCTCATGTTGGTTCCAGCAGGCTCCAGAAGAGACCTGCTGCTGGCCAAAGATGAGACCATCAGCAAAGCCTGTGATGCCGCTGTATAAGCAAATTTTAAGAAAGGCTGCACAGCAGCTGTAAGAAGAAGAAGCGAGGAAAAGTGTGAGAGAAGCAGCTCCACAGGCCTCAACATCAGCACAGAAGGAGGGTAGGAGGTGAGCAGATCTCCACACAGAGCCACAGAGGAGCTCCCAGTGCAGCAGTGGACACAGCCTGGAGGAGGTACAGCCATGGGTACCCCTCTTAAGAGCAGCCCTGGGCCAGAGCTGCAGCCTGAGGAACTGGGAATGAAGAAGTAACGTTGAGTCTGTAAATTAGGACAAGGAGAAAAATTTTTGGATTTCTTCCTCACTATCCTACTCTATCTCTAACTGGCAATAAATTAATCTTCTCAGAGTTAAGTCTGTTTTGCCTATGACTATAATTGATCTCGCTGTCCTTATCTCAGCACACAAGCTTATTCATCTTATTTTCTTCCCCCATCCTGCTGAGGAGGAGTGTGGGCGCTGCAGTGTGGGCATCTGGCAGCCAGTCAAGGTTCATCACAACAATGCACACTGAATGTAACTACTGTGCCCATCTTTAAATCCAGGAGAAATTAACTCTTGGCATCATCTGACAGAACAGTACATAGCACTTGTACGAATCTTCAAAGGTGTTTATCCCTGCTTGTATGAAGCAGCAGTGGAACCAACAGAGTCTGAAATCAGAAAAAAATCCCAAAATGCAAAGAGAAAATCCAGTGCACTCTTTTGCTTTGCTAGAAGGAGACTATGATAGGAAAATAATAGCAGTATCAGTGTTCTAATTTCACAGAATCAGTTACGATGAATCATTACATTGTCCTCTGACTGGATGTGTGGTTTTTACTGTGATAGAGTTAGAACACAAGGAGATGACAGAGAAAGACCAAAGTTCACATCACAGCTTCTTTAAAACCCAAACTGGATATATCCTCACAAAGTCTGTGGCCAGAATTTCTAACGTGCATTCACTTGAATGTAATTTCCTGTATATTGGAATTATGCACTGAGATGGTCATGTATATCCCATATACATATGTAGTACAAACAATGCATGCAGCTATGCCTTAATGTGAAATTAGTTCTACAGCAGCAGAATAGAGCATTGCCAGAATACTTTATTCTTTCATTTATAGAACACATCTCATTGAAGACAGGAAGCTAAATTAGTTTATCCTATTAATAAAATTATATATATTACTGTTCATGGTCAAAAGCTACTTGATGTGAGAACAAGCACCATCTTAGAGCAGCCTGCTCCTAAGTAGTTCTGATTTCATTGCAACTACACAAGAATAAAAGTAGATGTGAAGGATTCTGACACTATCTGCTTTCACCTTGAAGCGTCTGTAAAATATCTCATTTGAAGGACCAAAATGTAAACAGTTTAATCCAATGCTATTTTTCAACATGCATGTTAGGCAGTGTACATAGATTTAATCTCCACATTCACAACTAAGAAGGGTGCTTAATAATGTCTGTTACCCATACGACAACAAAAGAGAAAGAGGTACTGCAGGAAGAAAAACTACCTCAGTTTATCAAAAACTTAAAATGTCAAAATTTAGTTTCACATCTCATGCCAACATTCTTCAGAATTCTGTAACTTATTGATTACCTATAACAATCCCTTTTCTTGTGAAAAGCAAGCTGTCACAGAAAAGACAAGGATGATTCTCAGCTGCTCATGAACCAGGACAATACAATATGCCATCTGGTTTAATAATAGATATAACTCAAAAGAATGGCCAAATCCTTAGATACTGCAGCAGCATTAAGTCATGGAGAGTTAATACCTGAAGCTTCACTTACTAATTTTGCATGCTTTGCATTCACAGGGAATGTCAGTGAAAGTGCATTACTTGTATGGATTTCAGATCAGGCCCGTACTTTCTACACTACGCTCACAGAGGCTGCACACTGCAAAGAGGAGTCAAGATCAGCTCTTCTACTGCTCCCCTTAATGGTCTCTATACACATTTGCACATTTTCAGTGAGAGCTGTACTCAATTCCTATGAAGAGTTCCTCTTCACTGTTCAGATCAGGGTTTGTCCAGTATCTTTAAAAGCACTTCTAATCAGCCTGGATCACTACGGTAACAAAAGCAATGGAGCAAGGATAGCCAGTGACAACAACTACAGAGCTCCTCAAGTACAGCTCTTAGAAAGGCTAGAATGAGGACTGCACCTATGCCTTTTTCTGAATTTGTAGGTGTTGATCAAAGTATTTACAGTGCAGTAGAATTTCTTTTACTCCTATTTCTGCTTTTCCTGGTGAAGGAAGTTATTCTCAATTGCAAACCCTCCAGAATACAGAACTTGTTACAAGATACATGCTATTCCAGTTATCAAGCTACAGTGGTTGAAAAGGATACTTTAAAGGACATTTCATGGTATAGCTATAGCTACATATTAAAAGTTTTTCCTTCTTCCTTCCTCTACTTTCTGTCTTTTTTGGGGGAGGAAGAAAGGACAGACTACTTAACTGACTTGGACAGCTCATTTAAAGCTGCTAAAATATATGACTTCAAATGCTTTTGTAGAGACTTCTTAAAATACATATCATTTATTTGACAGAAAATGAGGTATTGAGCACATCTTGTTTAGGAGCTTTACATATGACGTTGAAGTTTATCTGAATGTACACTGTTAAATAAATTTTCTTTTCCAATTTGTAAAGGTCTATCCCTAGCTAGAGAAGCCCCATCAAATTGCATCACACTAACAATAGTCTCTCAGTTGTTCATTCCTGTCTCATCACAAAATGAAGCTCTTGTGTTCTGAGAAGCGTGCAAGTATGTGTTGCTTTTACAATGTCACAACAGGTCAGACAGTAAGAGGAGAAAAGCAAACTCTCATAAAACTTAAACTGTAAAACCATGAAATTGTAAAGACAGAAAGTTCAAAGTGCCATTTGATTTTGATAAAATCCCCAGACAATCATATTACCACCTGAATCTCTTTTTTGTACATAAATGTCCTTGAAAAGGACAGGACACTTCTTAAAAGTGCCTATAGTGGGATTAAAATCTCATCCAAACAAGAGAACCTGAAAAAAAGAAGAAACAGGAAGAGACTTTTATATAGGTTTATATTTATTTGCACTAATTGCATAATAGCAAAATACTAGGCACTACAAGGAATTAGCCAGATAGCTGGCACTTCTGATATAGATGACTGCTCTTCTAACATTACTGTTGTGTATCTTTCTGTGAAGTGATGAACATTCAGAGAGTTTACAGATTTTCAAGAACACTTGAAATAAATTTAAAGGATGCTCAGATTCAATTCATAGATTGTTAATCCAATCAACTCTGGCTACCTTCTTTCAGCTATATATTTTTTTCAGTAAAGTCACAGGGATACTTCAACAGAGAAGCTACAGTGTTATGAAGATTTAGTTCCTCTCACCAATAATAAGATCGTTGGTATGCTCAGGATCTCCCTAAACCTTTCTTCAGATCTGCTATTACCTTTTTGTAAGACTGTCTATAATCAAATCATTTTGGTAACTCATTTATTTTCGTTAGTGAGCATGGTGATGATATCTGCATTTGACTTCCTTTCTTGGTCAGCTGAACTTGCTGGAGAGTTTAATGATTGATAAGGGTATAAAATGAGGAGTAGAGGGATAAAACCACGATATAAAAGCCATGTAAGAGAAATAAAGTTTGGAAGAAGCTACTCTGCTTTTAATTGAAACATAAATTTGAGGAACAGAATTATGAGATTTCATTTAAAAAAACGCGTATGGGAATGTGTTTTAAGAGTCATAGGCACCGGATTTTGACCCCTTCTGGGTTGATATGGCACACTGTGCAAGGATGTGTTTAAGTAAGAGTAGTATAGTCCCAAGGGGATGACAATCTTTAAGTTAAAGAAAAGTGAGTTACATTTTATATTGCTCTGGATAAAGCAAACACTACTTCATTCACTTCTGTGCATACTGATAGATGATGCTGATGAAGCTCTCTGATATTTACATTTTCCTGTCCTTCAGTTTGGTGGGTTCTCTGGCAGAGCAGAACTGAGCTGTGTTTCCAGCTTTCTGGCTGGGTCAGAGCAGCACCATCATCTGCTTAGATGACACTTGTATTGGTTCACAGCACACTATCGCCAGGCACAACTGATGGGAGGAGACAGTTTGCATGGGTGAGGTTCAAAGGTGCTTCCTGACTTTCTGGTCCACATTCAACTGTGGAGATACATGGACATCTTTCTTAAGTAATCCATGCTTTGTTTCCTCCAACTGTGGAGTCCTTCCTTACACTTTCACTTAAAGACCTAATGAAAATTTAATAAAGAGATGCTGCAATTCATTTGCACACATTATAAGTTTCCAGAAGTAGCAAATTCTTTTGAATAACTGAAATGTGAAAGAGCAGGAAAGAGGAACAAATCATCTTCCAGGTATCAGAGAGCCAATAAGATCAACAGAGCTTTTGCACAGCGTTTACATAGAAACATGTACATGGCACTGAAACAGGCTACCCAGAGATGTGGTGGAGGTCCTGTCCCAGGTGACTTTCAAGGTCAGGTTGGAGGGGGCTCTGAGCAACCTGATGTCCCTCTAGATGTCCCTGTTCATTGCAGGGGAGTTGGACTAGATGGCCTTTAAGGGTCATCTTCCAATTCTAATGACTCTACGACTCTATGAAAAACAGTGCTTTCTTTTTTTCAGTGGTTCAGTGAAGGCCCTTGCCCAGATTTAATTAGATTTTCCCTATCAGAGTTCAAAAACAATCTAGTAAAATGAATCAGTTGGTCTTAAAAGGAAAGGGAACATGATATACAGAAATATGTTTTATTGCAAAAAACCACCATCAGCCCTATCTAACTTCAAATATCTAAAGATGGGTCTTGCAGCAGCTTTATTTCATGAGACTAACTTACTACTGTAATTAAAAATAATTAAATTGCAATAGATTTTATTTTCATATTATTAGTCTTCTGATTCCTGACGTTCAATCCTTTACATACCTTCTTTTACTATGGAAGATTACAGAATATTTTAGAGATAAATGAATTTTATATTTGTACATATTTACACAGTTCTGGAACCTTGTCTTCCAAGAAGACACCATTCTTCAAATGAAGTCAAGAGATTACATGCTATGTAATAGAAACATTAAAGTACATAAACTTCAAAAGAAGGAAGAAGGAGCAGGAGGAATAAATCAAAGAGAAACAAAGTTCTTGTAGTAAAAATCTGCCATCTAAGTTCAAAATATATTCAGGTGAGACTCAGAAAATCACAAGGGATCACAAACTTGATCATCTCATCCCTGTACTCCCAGACATGTTGACTTCATACTGTCTGTACACTAGTGTGAACAGCTCCAGAGTGACTTGGAGTTATCAAGCAGCTCCCTGCCAATAATAATGCTGAAGGAAGAACATGGTACTATTATCAGTCACTTAAAGCTTCCAGGTGTCAAATATGTATTTATCTTCAAGTCTTTCCCAAAAGCAAAGTGTCTTTAGCTATTTTGCATATCACAGTTAGCTATCCTTTGTACAGTATGCGCAAAGCTTTCAGGATATGAACGAACTCATTACCTTTAGGAAAGATTTTTGTTTTTATTTAATATCGAATGAAATATTAAGAGTCGACCATGCACATTAATACTGTATCTAAGTTGCTATTATTCAGGAACTTCAGAAGGTATACACCATATTTTTAAAGCAGAGTATTTCTGACCTAGGCTTGGTGCTATCATTTTGATAACTACAACCAGAGCCTAAAAACAACATACAAACTTCTGGACAGAAATTTCTGTCTGCCTCTCAAATACTAGCAGGTACTGCTATTAGATATATCAGATATCTATATCAGATATATCAGATGCAGTGCTACATCAACAAAAAAAATCACTTTTTCCACTTTTTACAGTAATTCTGTTGCAAATATTTTCCATGTATAGACAAAATTTTAGTTTATCTGTGGCCATAGACGCAGATAGTAACTGACCTGTATGTGAATGTTCTGCAAAACCAGAAAGACGGGAAATGAAATTTAAAGATAAGTTTTCTGATCTTACTTCAGTCTGGCTTTTATCAATGAAGACGTGCCTGGAAGCATTGTCAAGCTCACATGATACACTGCCATCTGAACACTACTCTACTACTTTCTCACCCAACTGACATATTTGTATGGTTTTCACATTGACGTAAGCTTGGAATTTGCACACCCATATCTACTTCTGCCTTAGACACACCCGCATCAGTTTTGCATACATTCTTGGTAAATTATTCTTTGCCAGCCCCAAAAGGAAAACATGAATAGTCATCCTTAATCAGTCATAACCATGAAGACTACATACCAGCAAAAGGAGTCTCCACTAATTGAGTTCCTCATCAAAATGCCATATTGCTGCATAGTTAATATCTAACATTTTTGCTTAAAAAGAGAAAAGCTACAGCAACATTCAGAAAAAAATAAAAACAAAGCAAAACTGTTCACCTTCTCTTCCACGTTTCCTGAAACACTAAATGAAGTCAGAAAGGAAGGGTGTATTTTGGTAAAGTTTGAATGTATCCATAACAAATTGCTTTATGTTAAACTAATCAGTTTCTACAGATTGCTCTAAGGAATGAGATAAATAATTTAGAGTCCAAAACAGGAGTCTTATCCAGAAATGAAAATGAATTCTCAGGATCTAATAATAAAACAAAACACAAAGCTAAGATAACCTTGAAATAAATATGCCATCAGGCCCACACTTCATACAGGTAGCAATATTTTAACATAAGAATGTGCACAGTAGGCATTAAATTTCTGTGCTTGCCTAATTCTTCACATTTCTTCCATTCTCTTCATATTGATGCAACTCCAGTTGGTGTAGCGGAGATTCTTCTTATTAACAGGTATTAAGGGAAATGAATCAGTCTTCTTTTGCCAAAAACACGTTTTGTGTAAAGAAAACAACTTAATGCCCAAAATAAATAGCTGCTTCAAACTGAAGTTTGAGGTTCTTTGCATTTGTGCTTGTGGAATACAGATGCTTTTTTGGCTGTTAGGACTGTGCAAATGCTCTTTAATAGTAAGTAATAAGGTGGAATAGGCATCTACTTTAACACAAGTAAAGCCAATGTTCCTTGTGTTTCTGTTTTATTTGGGGAACGTGCCCAAAATTTTATTTTTACCTGATCTTTAACATATTGCAGTTATAGAGTAGCAGATTTACATTCGAAGAAACAGCTACTACTTTGAGATGGCAATTAAGAGGATACCCTGTTTGAAAGAACTTGATAAATGATTCTATAAACAGTAGTAATTGAAGTAAGTCTGTAAACAGACAATACAATACCAGATTTAAATAGCCTTACCTGTTTACTGCTTTTAAAAGTCCAATCCTTACTCTCTACCATGCAAAGTTTTTAGTAACTGGGTGGTCAAAACAGAGTACTTGATCATGATAATCCCAACCTGTCATGGACAACAGCATCTCTCACGACACCACACTCAAAATGATTGAAACGAACCTGCAAGAAACAGATATTCTTTCATTTTAATTGAAAAATAGCCAACCATGTCCTAGTACAAGGATCCATTTGAACTTAATCAGTTAATACATTATAAACAAGTGTGTACAAGGACATATTACCCGGTAAATGTCAAAACCATATACTGCAAACTCATATTCCAGATAAACAGTTTTTGCTAAATATATGCAGCTGTGTTTTCCTTATTGACTCATTAAAATCAGGATTAATAAGTAGTGTTTATCTTCAAACAAAATAAAACAAAACTACTTCATACATAGACCTGCAAGTCCCCTCTTATATAAATTGGTCACTCCTTGGTGCAAGAGCTCTAAATCCCCCAGTATAAGAAATCAAGCACAGAAGGCAGGACACTGGCATGGCTGAAAAAGGACCTGCTGGCCAAACTGAGGGAAAAGAAGGAAATGTGCAGGAAATGGAAACAGAGACATGTTGCCTGGGAAGAATACAGGGATGCTGTCCAGATGTGCAGAGATGGGATCAGGAAAGCCAAAGTGCAAATAGAACTGAACCTGGTGAGGGATGTGAAAAGTAACAAGAAGAGGTTCTACAGGTACACCGTTCAGAGCAGGTAGGCCAAGGAGAGTGTATGTCCTCTGATAAACAAGAGAGAACATGGCAACTTCAGACACAGAGGAGGCTGAGGCACTCAACAAGTTCTTTGCCTCAGTCACTGGCAGTCAGGCTTCCCACATCTTTCCAAATCTGTGAACCTTTAGATGCAAAGAAAATCCCTCCCAGATGAATATAGGCACAGTGAAAAAAGTTTGTGGAACAAACTTTGAAAGTCAACTGAATGTTTTGCACTGAGGTTTTAACAGAGCTTCTTCATCCAATTCAGTGCATGCTGATCAGCCACTAATTGATGTAGAGGCCTCCACAATCAGAAGAACTGAATTTACTAATATGCTTCAGAACAAATCTGTTATCAAACTACAATACAAAATACAATGGAAAAAGGTACTTTTGCTTTAGCAATCATTCCATAGTCACATCTCTAAGTAAGAAAACTTTTCCTAGAAATGTAGTATCACAGATTCACAAAGGAACCTAACAAAAAAAGTACAGCTTTCATAAGTACTTTCCAGAAATAACAACAAAATTACAACAATTTAATGCAACAATTATTCAGTTGTATTAAAATTATCACAGAGTGTCTAGGATTGTGTATGGCCAAAGCTAGACACTCAACATATTCCTCCAAACTTTAATTTTACAGTGTGATGAGAGCCATTGGCTAAGTCTTGGAAATGTGTCTTGCAGATTTAGATACATCAGGATTTGTAAACCGAAATGAGACACTTTGATCTTTAATGCTACCAAGAAAGATGGAAAGTAATAGGATCAAAAGCTAAACTGTCTGGACAAAGGTCGAGAATTCCATAAACTAGAAATTGTTAATAACATAGGTAGAAGACATTCCTGACACAGAGTAGAGAAATTGTGCTTAAACCGAGGATGTTTTGGTTATTAAGAAGAAAAGTCTTGCCTAAACTTGGAGCAGACAAAGAAGAAAGGAAGAGTACCTAATCAATAAAGCATACTTGTCTCAAAAGAATGATGCAGGAACAGGCAAATGTCCTAGAAATGCACTAACCCAGTAGCAAATTGTTTGCAGTGATGAAAGATCACATGTTAACTCAGGATATTAGATACCAAGATTCCTCCTTCGGGATGCTTGAAAGCCTCCATTCATCCTATGACTGTGAAAGAAGAGCAAAATCTGATAAAGGATGGGTGGGGTGGAAACACGGGACAATGCTTTAAAAGCAGTCTGCACCTAACAAAAGAGACAAATGATATGAAGCAGACTGTGTACAAAGCAATCACTGGGGCAAAAATCTTTACAGAATTTAAGTATGAAAAGTCAAATGCATGGCAACAAACATGGGTTTGTATATTCTTTTATAAATAAATTAGAGTAGAAAAAGTGATGCAAAAAAAAAAAAAAAAGGTGTTTTATAGTGCAGATGACCATGAAAACCAACAGACAACAGGAAATAACCAAAACTGACTTCAGCAGGAATAAAAGAGAAGTTGAGTCCTGTAGTGAAACCTCCCGATTCTTGGCTGGTTCTGTGTGGAGCCTGCAGTCGGATTGGCTTGGTTATTGTTATAGGTCCTTCCAAGTTGGGAAACTCTATGATTCTGCGATTTGAAGACAGTGGGGTGGATTAGTATACATGGGTGGTCAATAGGATGTTCCCATGAGTGTTGAGGGAGCTGACCCATGTCATTGCTCAATTACAGAGTGGTTCTTCAGGACTGAGAGAATATATAGGTCACACCTGCCATCAAGATGGGTAATAAGAAGCATCTTGGAGACCAAAGGCAGATTAAGCAAGTAATCTTGGAAATCCTTCCCAGACTCAAGGAGAAGAAAGTGACTGGAAGTAGTCACCACAGATTAATGAAAGGGAAACAGTTTAACAATCTGACAGCATTCTGTAAGCTTGGTGGAAGGTAAAGCACTGGATTCTGTTTACTAAACTTCAGTAAGGTTTTCTAACACCCTCACATACAGACAGAGAACACATTAAATATACACACACTGTGATAGATGGGAAATTATGCAAATGTTAACCTCAAAGGATTATGCTCAGTGGCCCAAAGCTGAGGAGAAGGCCAGTCACTAGTGGTTTAGCTCATAAGTGGATACTTGGGCCAATAATGTTTAACCCATTCATTCACGATCTGGACAATAGGCCAGAGTGCACCCTAAGTGATTTGAAGATGATCCAAAATTAGAAGGAGTAGATTTGGCAGGTGTGCTGCCATTCAAAGGGGCTTCAAGAGGCTGGAGGAATGGGCCAGGAGAAACTTCACAAAGTTCAACAGCAGGAAATACAAAGGCTTGAACTTGGGCAGGAATAAACTCCCATTATCAATACATGTTGGAGCTGACTGGCTGGAGACAGATGTCTGAAGAAGGACCCAGTGATAAGCTGACCATAAGCCAGCCACGTGCCTTTGAAGTAAGAAGAACAAAGGCTTCCTGGCTATATTAAGAGGTGTGTTGTCAGCAGGTGGATGGAGGTGATCCCTGCCCCCTGCTTAGTCCTTATGAGAGACATCTGAGAGCTGGAACAGCTCTAGCCTCCCCAGTACAAGAGACACTGACTGACATATCAGAGTGAGTCCAGCATAGGGCTACAAAGGTAACGAAGGAACCCGAGCACCTCATCTATGATGAGAAGCTGAGAGAACTGAGACTGTTCAGCCTGGAGAAGATTCAACGGAATCTTATAAATACACATAAATATCTGATGGGAAGAAGTAAAAAAGATGTAGTAAATTCTTCTTAGCAGAGCCCAGTGACAAGCAATACGCACAAAATGAAATTCTGTCTGAGCACAAGAAAATACTCTTACTGTGAAGGTGGTTGAACACTGGATCAGGTTGCTCTGAGAGACTGTAGTCTCCATCCTTGGTGCTATTCAAAACCTAATTGTACACAGCTCTGAGCAACTAGCTGTATCTGATCCTGCTTTCAGCAGAGGTATTCAACTGGACTATCCCTGGAGGTGCCTGACATTCTCAAACATTTAGTGGTTCTGTGAAATTGTATACAATGGCTCAAAGAAAGAAGAAAATATCAACAGCTTTTGCTTACTTCACATTACCTTGAGACAAATCAGTGTAATCTGTTTTGTAATTGCATACTGTTTTATAGCAGTAGAAGAGAGCTTATTTTGCCTCTGTACTCTGCCAAGGCAGTGTTCTTAGTGCAATAATATTAGCTGTGACTTTTGAAGTCACAGATGTTCAGCAAAACTGGCATTTAAAAGGAGAATCTGCACAAGAACATGCCACTACATCTAAACCCCCCTGAACCCTATTTAAGAAGACAAGTTTAATATTTAACATCAATTTCATTCTCTGCCTGTTCATTTCCACCATCACTACAGCTCAGTCTTAAAGTGAACTGAGGTAATAACACTGGAGAGGCAGTAAAGCTGAAGTCTGGAAAATACTTTAAAAACCACAGTGCTACAGAACAAAAACTTAAAAATGTGATACCTAATGGGCAGTAGTAAAGTCAAACAAGAAAGACATGCACAACAAGCCTACACCTTCTGTTGCATTTCCTCTATCATGACAGTGAAATTCATAAATGAACTACTTACAGTGAGAGACTTTATGACACTACTTGTGACAGTAGTATGCCCTACCAGTGCTCCTCTGGAGCTTTGACAGTGTGATGGCCTGAAATCCTGTTCAGCTTTGAGAATTACACTGCTCATTTCAGTTTTAGCATTTTGCCAGTTTCTCAAGAAAGAAAATGAGGGAT